>VZTL01053599.1:107874-154641 GCA_013400535.1 Scopus umbretta | reverse complement strand
AAAAAAAAAAAGCCTCCCTACTTTGTGATCCAAGCCTCTGTTCTTTCCTTTGCTGCTAAAATCGGAAGTTACCCCAGGACCATCCATTTCCGAGGATCCCCAAGCACTTTGCAAGCTTCAGAGCCTGGCTTAGTTTTCACTTAGTTCTGTGTTATTTATAGAGCAGCTGATATCCGAACGCTCGCTTCAATGGGGATTTTGCCTTTGTACGGACCAAGTAAGAACTAAGTCAGAAGCTCAAGGTTTGACCTTTGGTATACAGAAATCAATTCATCCTGCACTGAAACGCAGCCATCTCCAGGGTGAAACGCAGCAGTTTAACAGTGCATGGCAATAAAGCAGGTTGATTTACAGAGTCTTCTCCTCCAGTGCTGCTTTCTCTACTTTAGGAAAGTTTAAGAGGAGAGAAGGGAAAAAAAAAACAAAACTGCTGGAAGATGTGCTAAGCTCCTGCCAGGGGCTCCAGCACCTCGCTGGGGCCGCAGCTGTGGTGGCTCTGGGCAGCTTTGTACCCAAAGGCTGGGACCAGGACAGGAGAAACCGCCTGAGCGATGGCTCACGGGGTCCTCCATTGCCACAGCAGCGTGTTTTGCAGGTTACTGTCCTGTGGGAAGAACCACCTTGAGGACTACAAGTTCCTCATGCTTTGACCCAAACCCTGATCAGGAATATTTCAGGTGGATCCTTCCCAATATTCCCCTAGCAGCTTGCTCTGTGTTGAGCGCGCTGTTCTCCTCTCATCGCAGCGCATGTGCGCTAATCCCCGCATCGCTTCATCCCCAGAACTGGCTGTATTTTGGCAGCAAGGTGAGCCCTGCAGAAGGACTGTGCTTTGTCAAATTCTCTGGAAGCCTTTGAAGCTCAAAGGTTTTAAAGGATCCTCGACCATCATTAACGCTCCAAGTGACTTAAGCCCCAGGTTCAAACCCTGCCTTGCACCCCCAGTAGGATTACAGGACATCGTGGTCTGGCAAGAGCAAGAACACCTTCCTGACCTTCATCTCATGGATGAGGGGAGAGATGCAAGGGGACACCAGAGGCACTGGAAAGCTGTCACATCCCCTACTCAGCTCTTCCCATCGGGAATTAGGGAAATGGGGTGGGAACTGCTCTGAAGCCTGCTGTACCCCCAAAGCTGTCGTCTCAAGATCTAGCCACGCAAAAAAAAAATGAGCTCTATTTCCCATGGGAGCAAAGGGCCTTTGCCAAGCTGTCGCATCTAGGTCCCAAAGAGCCGGAGGTGTTGGAAACGCAGTCCTGGCACAAGTGTCGCAGTACGCCTGGCCCTGCCTAACCCAGAGGACTGCGCGGAAGACGCGGTGCACGGCCCCCGTGGCTCCACTCCCCTTGCAGGACCCGCACCTTGCTGCGCAAACCCTGCTTTTCCTTTCCCCCCTCAGGGGAAACACGGTCCCCCTCCTCTCGGAAACCCAGTGGGGATTGCTGTGCCTGTGCTGGGGCTCAGGAAAAGCGTCCGGTTTGTTCAGCAGCTCCCTCTGCCCACACCGCCTGCTCCAGAAACGCTGTCAGAGAAGAGAAAAACGCACAGCGAGAGGCTGCCTAAGTATCAATCAGCGGTACAGTCCCCTGGGGAGGAAAGGTTTAGTTCCCCTGCAGAAGCAGCGGTCAATAAACATGGCACGTGCTTTATCTCCTGTCAAGGCTGCCCTCTCCTATCGACAGGCCTGACACCGGCCCCGAGACAGAAGAGGCAGGAGCCCCAGGCGCATCAGCGACAAAGCTTTCCACCTGATTTTAGCGGGAGCAGAGTTGCAAGCGGGTCCTGCCCGCTGCGAGGCAACGGCAGACGTCACGGGGAGGAGAGGTGCCTGTCCTGCACGCCAAGGAAAGCGGCAAAGCAGGTCCCCGAGCTGACGCAGCACGAGGGTGCCCGGGGAGAAAGGCCACCCGGCACAGCCCAGGCCCTGCTGAGCAAGGCACCGCTTCAGACTGAGCAGCTTTAGGGTCTTAAGCGATGCAGAGGGGTTTTCTTAGCGTTTTTCTCACGTTAAGCTAAGAAGTCTGGGGCACCCCAGCTCACTGGGAAGACAGCAGCTCTGATGCTCAGTAATTCAGTGTAACACGCAGGAGTGGTGACATGTCAGCCCAGGGTTGGTGTCCTGCTCAGCCGTGCCCCGTGCTCTCCATAAATCCACATGACCCTTTGAACTAAGCTGGCAGTACACACAGCCCCAGTTCCAGGGGGTAGGATCCTGCGGCTCCCTCGCCTAGAGAGCCCTTCCAGCTAAGGAGCGGACAGACCTGACCGGAGAGCTCGGCCACACGGTTGTCACTCGCTGTTTCTCCAGAGCCCTGTCTCCACAGCCAGCAGGCAGGGTTTGCATCTTTGCACAGGCAGCAAAAGAACGCTGTACAAGACACGCCGATGCCAGCAGTGTTTTCCAGCCAGTGCTACAATACCCATCATCCGAGGCATGGAGTTGGCGCCAAGCACGTGTAGGTACACGCTGCACATCGCAGACTGCAGAGGATATGTTTTCCACCGCTGCCCGTTGCCTGCAAGGGGTTTGGATGCGCATGTGTTTTGGGGTGAGGTGAGGGGGGCCCGGTGCTTCAGCCACCCCCTCTCCCCCCGACTCCTGCAGCCTCACCCAGGGGCTGTTGGTCTCCTTTGATGTGCAGATGAATCGAGCCTCAGCTGTGAGAAGCCCCATGGATTTATGAACTCCTCCTCTATGATGTCTTTCCAATAGTATCCCCCAGCAGAGCATTTGCTCTCCCCTTCCTCCCTGGCTCCGCCGAGCCAAGCATTCCTTTCTCCTCCTCCATCCCAGGCCCCTCTCCGCTGGCCTGGGGAGCGATGCTGCTCACCCGGAACACTCTTCGGAGCGAAAGCTCTGCTCTGCAAACTGGGCCACTTGTCAGCTCACTTTATGTATTCCAGCAGGTTTGATGTCTCCTCGCTGTCAGCCCCACGGAAGGCGATGCAGGCGCACTTGACAGCCAGAGATGAAATGCTGCAACTCAATCCACTCCCACCCCAAATCATGCCAGGTCTGCAATTCTATAGAAGTGGCTTTAGACTTGAAAAGAGAGGGACAAATAACTGTGATGGAAACCATTCACTGGAGACTTCTAGGGGAAATTATACACCCACATGGGGAAAAAGGATCATTAAGAGGTGACAGGAGAAAACATTTGCATTGCAAGTCAAACCAGCTGGAGGCTAGGAGGGAAGCATTATGGTCACTGCCCTCCCCAGTCCAATTCAATCAACTCCAACAATTGGTAAACCCTCGAAGACAGGCCCGTTGGCTATTTCACCCAGATCCCCCAAACACAAAAGTCAACCTCTGCCTATAAACAGGAGTGGAGTGTTGCAAAGGTCCCCCAAAGTTCACCTCCTGCATTAAACTCAGGCACACACGAAAAATCTATGCGTCTGTCTCGGTTTTAGCAGTCACCTCCACCTCAACAACTTCTGAGAGCCATAACTGCACGGGGAGATTGCTTTGCTTGGCAAACAAACTGAGATTAAAGTGAGTTCACTGGGAACATCTCTATTTAGTTTCTGGGCTAAGCACGTGGATAACGCGATGGCACATTTAGCCTTTCACTGCTTCAAACAAAGCAGAAAGAGATGGAGGAGATGTAAAAATAAAGGAGAGTTTATCTCTGCTCAGAGCATCACACCAAATGATCCCCGCGCCTAAATGCAACCAGGCTGAGCGTCTGCAGACCGGCGGGTCCTGCGCCGCCGAGGCAGTGGGCAGGGAGGGGAGAGCCCAGCCGGGCTCCAGCAGCAAGCGCTCCCCCCAGGGAAAGCAAGCCTTCACACCCCGCCCCTCATTTTTTCCACCAGAGCATTAGGACAGACTTCCCCAGAACCCTCGAGAGCAGGCTTGAGGCACAGGAGTGATGGAAGAGGGGCCGAGAAGGGCCCTCGCCCAGCCAGCTGGAGCAAGGACTCCTCACCCGCCCCCGGGGATTAACCAGCCTCTCATTGCATCCACACACAGGATGTGCTCAGAAGCTTTTCCTAACATTTATACATCAGCTTGAGCCAGAAGCTCTCGATTGGCAGCTCTGCATTCCAGTCCCAGGCTTTGGCTATTAAACACAGAGTGGAAGCTTGCAGAGCTGCCTCCGGTACGTCCTCAGATAGCCACACCGGCCGTGCACGACGGAGAGGGCCGGGCGAGAGCATTAGCAGTCTCGGCACAGCCGGGCCAGCCTGGAAGAGACAGTTCTCCCCAGTGGGCAAATAACAGAAGAGGGAGGAAGTAATATACTCAAGTGACATTTGCGCCCGGGTGCAATGATGTGTCACTCATCACAGCCAGACCAAATAGCATCTCTGGGGCACCAAAATTACACAGCCAAGTAAATCCTACAAAATCCATCTGCCCTTTTCAATATTTGGAGATAATTAACTTCTCCAAGCTGAGATATTACAAAAGAAAGCTGTTAGTGAATCTGTTCAGCCACAGGTCTGGCTGGATGTGGAGCTTGCCAGCACTGGGGACACTGAAAGGGCAAGGAGGACATTTCATATTTCCATACATTCCCAACTCCCTTACAAGAAGATTGCAGAGAAGCACACATAATACAGTGGGTCAGAAGAAAGACAGACCAAGGGCAAACTTACCAGGACGAACAAGACATCTCTACCCCTACATCGGTACCACCTGAACCGCAGTCACCACTGGAGCTGTAGCCAGCCCCTGCTCATCCACCAAGAAATCCGGCTGCAGGGCTAAACAGAAAAATCAAGCCAAAAGCACACCTCTGCCTCAAGGCAAAGCAAATCAGACAGAGCTCCTTCAGCCAGAGCAGAAGGCCAGGGTCCCTCACCTGAGAGGAGCTCATGCTAATCCTGGTCCCAACACCTCCACCTGCAGCCACAAAACAACCAACAGCCAAACCCCCCACCAGCCCCCTCCCTGCAATAAATACAGGGCCTGCAGCTGGCCCAGCCCTCCCACCAGCAAATCCCAGTTGGGCCAGTGAATTGCAGCATTCCGTAGCCAAAGGGAGGCAATTAACTCTTTCCCTTCCACCATCACCCCAGAGCCATGTACCCACCCCAGGGTGATGCCAGGAAAAGGGAATGGGAGCACGGTTCTGCTCCCCTGCTGCTCCGCACTCACCCTGTTGATCTCAAAAGGTGGGAGATGCTCGGGGGTGTGATGAGCCTGTTGCTGTCGGGGGGGCTGGCACTGCTCTCCATGGGTGCCCGGGCTGCTGCACTCCCCTCTGAAGCTGAGCAGATGTGCAGGCTTATCTTTAAATTAAAAAGTGGGCCACTGGCCAACAAACAGGGCGGGAGGGAAGACACATGCCCAGAGTGACTGAGCGAGGGAGAGACATGTGCAGGCTGAGAGAGCAAGGGAGGGACGATGAGACCTGCAGAGCCCGGGGTAAAAGTGAGGAACATCCCCGGAGGGAGACTTACACGCACATCTCCTGCTGTGAGTGCATTACATGCGTTTTGACAGACTTCTCTCACCCTGTGGCACAGGGGACGTGAATCACTCACAGGTACAGCTCTGGGGCTGTGTGGAGAGCTGGCGTGCCTTACTAATGCCAGCACTGCCCGAGTGCTGCCCGACTCCCGAGCCGGGGAGAGGATGGCAGGAGGCTGCGTGCCCCTTCTGTGCGCCGTGCTCCTTCATCGGCCTGCCGGTGTTCCTCTCCAGACCCTGCACCCTGGAAAATCACAGCCTGAAGTCATTAGGAAAGAATCTGATGGACTCAGGATGAGGTTCTCAAACCAGCCAGCAAGGTTTTAATATTCTCCGCTAATTGCTATAGTTGTGCAAAGACTGGAGATCCCCAAAGCCAGAGCAAGGCAGATGCCTCCCACACCGGCGACCCCTTGCAGAGCTGCTGCTTCCCATCCGCTGCTGCCTGTGCTGCCTCCACGGGTCACGGGGGCAGTAAATATTTGCACAGGGCCGGACAAGGAGAAAGCAAACAGGGTTCCCTTATTTATGGGCCTTGGCAGCTGATTCCCTGGGCAGCTCTGCAGCGTTTCCGTCTTCTCTGCGTCCCAGCTGGGGCTCAGCCCCTGCCGTGCACCCCGGCTGTGCCAGCTGCTCCGTGGGGTGCTGCTGCCGCAGTGGGGAGAGGTGGGGAACAGGCGGGGGGGAAGCGAGGAAGCAGGATAGGGATGTGAGGCCAAAGGCAGGGAAGACAGGGAGTAAGTGTGACTGACAGAGAGAGGGAGAGTGTGAGAGTTGAATTTGCAGGAGCAAGTAAAGTGACATTGCATGGGTGTTTTTGAAGCTGTGTTTATTTTACCTGCAGGCTAGAAGTAAGGAAGATGGATGCATCTGCTGGTCTGGTTCCCTGGAGGTCCCAAGGGCCCTGTCGTGCAGTTCATCAGCGTGGTGAAGCCCCCAGAGGGGTTAAACGCCATTACTGAGCCCTTCCTTCCAAACCGGGGAGGGTCCTGGCTCGGGGAGGTTTCCAAGAGAGTCAGCTTGAACCCTGCCTGCACGGGCACGCGTGTGCCTGCCAGGACATGAACACACGCATGCACATGCCCGTACATGTCAGGAGAATCTTGCACAGACCAAGGTTTGCTCCCCACAACTGCTCCCGCTGCCCGCCGGCTCTGCACGGGCCAGAGCTGGGAAGAGGGATCCGGGTGGAAGCAGGAGGTGCGGGAGCGCTCCCGGGGTCTCTGGGTGGGAGGTCTGTGTCTCCTGTACGAGGAGCACCCAGCGCGCAGTCCTCCCCAGCGCCTCCTCCAGAGACACGATCTATGAACATACCTTGAAACAGCTGGGTGTCCCAAGTGTGCCTCATCTGCTTCCCATCATCCACCCGGAGACGGATGGCAGGAGGCAGAGGGGAAGGAGCTTGGGGATCACTGACCCCTCTTCGTGCTGAGTGTCTGGGTTTAGGAAGGATTCAGACTTATTACAAACCTCCAGAGTTGTTGATTTCTTGGATTTCTGTCATGTCATGAGAAGCTTTCTCTGGGCTGAAAAGGGCAAGGGTATGTATCTTATTGCATAAACTCCTCTGAGACTAAGGTAAGCCCATGAGGCCAGGGGTTAAAAAGACCCGAACCAGGCTGGAAATAATAATATGAAGGAAGAGGGAAGGAAGGAATATGTGAACAACAGGATCCTGGTGGCTCTTCAGGAGGGGTCGAGACGGTGTGGTGGGGATGGACGGTGTTTGCTGTTGCGCTGGCGTCCAGCATGAGGAGTTGTGCTAAGACAAGTCCCATCCCTGAGTTTGCTAACAGGTCAGAGGGATAATCTATCCTGGCCTGTCGAGCCTGGTGCTGCCCATGGGTTTCTACAGGCTGGCTGACAGAGGGCTTTACAAACTGTGACAAACATAGGCACTGGTCAGTCTGTTGTTCACTCCAGCAGGAGAGTTCCTCCTGACAGAGGGCTTGATGGCATCCAGCTGGAGGTCTCCATGTGCTTTAGGACTCCTATCCCAGATAAACCATGGTGAAAATCGCTTCTCTTTCAAGCAGCCATTTCACCAGCCAACAAATGCACGAGAGTGGGTTTATGGGAGATCGGAGCAACCAGGGCCGTGCTGCAGAGGTGCAAAGGGAAAGCCCAAGCAGTGTCCACTCTCCAGTGCACACGGCGGGGTCACCTCACAGCTGATGTGAGGAGCCCACGTCTTCCCACCGTGGGGTTTTGTGCATCCGCGAGGTCCCCACAGTCCTCCAGGAGTGGCGTCTCACCCAAAGCAGGCTGAGAAGCCCATGAAATGGTCTGCGCTGCTGCATAAATGCACCATAAATGCATAAATGCTGCCTCCCATCCTTCTGAACCTGCCTGTGTGTTGTCACCCACCCACAAGTAGCTCCCAGCCAGGGCTGGACCTTCTGGGCAAAGGACTCGGGGTATTTGTCATGAGGATGGAGGCTGATGTTTCCTTCAGGGCTGAGGGAGATAACATCCCTGAAATAACACTGGGAGCAGACCAGGGTGTGACCAGGTTTGGGGCTGGAAGAGGCTCATTTGCAGAACCTCCGAACCTGCAGCCCTGGCTGGGTCTGACACTCTTGCCTTGCTCCTTCTGCCGTAATTTATCCCGCAGCAAAGTGAGACTAAACGGTTACCATATGGATTCGATAGCATGCTGCACCTGTTTTCCACCGTCTATAGCCACATGTGGTACAGCGTGATGGAGAGGCAGGGCTGTGTGTAAGTGTGCGTGTACAAATCAATCACGCCGGCCTCAGCGAGCCTCGGGGGTGGCTGGTGCTCCGCACGCCTCCTCGAGGCCGGGCCAGCCGGGGCTGCTGGAGCGATGCTTCTCCCTTAGGGAGCCGCGGGACCTGGAGAGGTCCTTGGTGGTCTGATGCCCCAAGGAGCAAACCCTAAGCCATGCAGAAGTCCCCAGGGAGACTCCACCAAGTCCTGCCCCGCACTGCCACCAGGAGCGACGCTGCAGGCTGGCTGGGGTGCCCCACGGGGACAGGGACTGTGCCTGCCAAGGGAGACGTGCCTGGCCGGGGGACCGGAGCCCCCGCTGCCGCCACCAGCGGTGGGAGAGCCAAGGGCCCCTTACCCCGCAGGGCAAGAGGGAAGAAGAAGGGAGCTCAGGAGCTGTTTTACTCTTGCAATCTGTAAGTTTTCTTATAGGGAATGTAAATTTCCATGAGGAAATAAACTGTTGCTGACCTATAGAAACCATCTGACTGCAGCCCTAGGAATCTCTGGGAAGAGTTTACAGAGCTCCGCATAAACATGGCTGACCAGACGCAGGCTGGGGTCGGGAGAGCTGCCGGCCGGGGAGCAGCTACGGCTGCCACCTCCACCCTCTTTAGGGATGCCACTCTCCCGAGCGTGTCTTCCTGGCACAGAAAAAACACCGGTGGTGGGCAAAGCGATGCCGCTGTGGGTGCTGCTGGAGGACCCCCGCAGCAGGCCGGCTCCCAGCCTGAAGCCGAAGCTGCCTCGTGCGGGGCTGGCGCAGGCAGAGCCCCCTTAACCCTGCCGTGCCTGAGGAGGCTTCGCTGAGGCTCACACTTTGGCTGGCTTTTCACCATTGGAGGGCATTCTTTTTTAAAGGTTTTGCAGAAATAACAAGCCAAACCAATTTGCTTAATGCTAGAAGAAAAGCCAGGGTGCATTCGCTTTCCTGGTGCAAGCTCCCGGCACTGACAGAGACGGAGCACCCGGCCGCCTCCCGGCGCCCCGCTCGAGGGCAGGAGAGCAGCAGCACTGGGGTACCCTCAGCCCCAGCGCCAGGCAGCCCCTCGGGCTGTGCTGGGGGGCTCTCAGCAGCCCCAGGCCAGCACAACCCTCTGATCGCTCCCCAGGAACCCCGTGCAATGCCTGCCGTCCCCCGGACAGGCTTTCCCCTACACTGCCGTGCCCTGGAAGGAGCAGCAAGCGATGGCATGGATTAGGTTCTGCTAGGAAGGACTACGTGCTTGGATGTATCCTGCGGCTGCAGCCAGCCCTGCCCATGCAGCATCTCCAGCACCCACAACAGGGAATATTCCAGGGGCCTCGGGGGCTCCCAGCCCACCCCAGCAGCTGGTACTGGTTTCACAAACCAGCCTGAGGTCAGGAGCGGCTACTGGTCCTGGACGTCCCCAAGCCCCAGGCATCTGCCGCTCGTGCACGGGTAGAGCTGCGGATGCTCCGGCTCTGCAGCCCGAGGGAAAGCGCCATGGTATCTCCTATCACCCATTTCCACTCTGTCCCTCCCTGAACACTAAAATATTTATGTCAAAAGCAGACATTAAAATTTAAGGAAAGTTAAATAGAAATTAAACTTGTGTATTTTGAGAGGAAATGAGTCCCGTAAGGTGATCATGCTGCTATGCACAGATGATTGATGTCAGTTTATTTATCTGCTACCGCTAAATGCTTGCAAAGGACAGAAGAAAGGAACACAGCCGAGCTCGGCGGGGCAGGCACAGCTCCAGCGATTTCAGCAGTGTCCAAGACGAGAGCTGGGCAGCCCTGACCAGCCGCGGGGACCGGCCTGTACAGCACAAACCTTTTGGAAACAAAGCTTTTGGACTTCCACAGTTCAGATCCCTGGCTTCTCCCTGTCCCAGCCAGCTCATGCCGCCTTGGCTCCAAAACCACCCATGAGCATATGTCCAAGAAAAGCCTGAGTGGTGCAGAGGCCTTTGCTTGTGCTTGAGTATCGAAATAATCAGGGACCTCCTTCTTTTTTCTTTTCCTCCTTCTTTTTTCCTTTTTCTCTCCTCTCCTCTCCTCTCCTCTCCTCTCCTCTCTTCTCTTGCTTTTTCTTCTCCTCTTTTTCCCATCACTGTCAAGAAAATCACTCTTACCCATCAGAAGTGCCTTGCTAGCTTCTTTCACAGCCTCTGGCCCTCGTGTGGCTAGCACCCCACTATTCACTGGCTGTGTCATTACGCAGGTAATGTCTTGCTCTCCTCTGCCTGGAGATCCCAGAGCCACTTTTGCTGGCTCCATTCCCCTTTCCGTATGAGGCCGCTTTGTTGGCCTGGCTACTATTTGCATAATGGTGCCCATAATCACTTGAGGAGGAAATCATTTCCTTTCACTGGAACTGGGGACCTTTTCATTGCATTTATTTATATATATACATTCCTGAAAGCCATGCACTGACAGATGCTGGAAGCGGCCGCCCCCTTGCCATGCAATCAGACACCCCTCCGCCCCGGCCCTGCCGCCTCCTTTTAGCAGTCTTTTTATTTTTTTGGCCAGCAGAAAACAAGGATTGCTGATTGAACGGTGGTGCTTTTGCAAACGCCGTTCATTGGGTCCCAGCCATCTGTTAATGCGTTCAAGGTTATCCAGGGGCTGTCTCACGTGCGTGTCTCTCTCTCTCCAAATCCTGCTCTTCCCCATTTTGCGATTCCTTGGAAAGAGATCTGTGACATGGTATGTTTGACACCCAAGGAAGTGTTAGTCATTGCTTACTAGTTGCTAGGTGACGGTGTCCTCCTGCTGCAGTTCGGCCACGCGTGTCCCGGGGATGCCATGCCTCCCGCCATCCCTCCCGCCGGTCCCCTGCTCCGTGCCGGGGGCCACTGCTCCGGGGAGCCGGGGCGGCCGGGGCTCCAGCCCTCCCTCTGCACTTCAGCTCAGGGAGAAGGAGCTTTTATGCATCACCATCCTCTTCCAAATTCATTGCCCCAGTGTTCTTGTTTTGTGGGTAAATAAATATGTATATGTAAACAAAGCCCTGAGACAGGGAAATAACCTCTTGCTCCAGGAATGCACAGTCAGGGAGTGCAAAAAAGGGGGAGCAGGGGGTGAGAGGATGAAGAGAGGTGAAGAGGGGTGAGAGGAGCGGGGCCAGCAAGATGCGTGTAGTGAAACGCCGAGGCCACTTCCCAGCGCAAACGTTCAGCCCGGCGGAGAGAAAGGTGCACGTGCGGTTTGCTCTGTGTGCAGCAGACCCGCGCGTACAGGGGAGGGTCTGCCCGCCAGCTCTGCAAGAAAAGTCTAGCAGGAATCCTGCTGAATTAACCCAAAAGCAGGCCCCCGAGGGCCCTGGGGACCAGCCCCTCAGGCAGAGCCTCGCGAAGGACAGCCGTGTGCTGCAGGTGCAGACCTGCCCGCGGCCAAGGACCCGCACATCCCAGCACCACCGTGTCTGCTGAGGGGCCTGGAAAGCTGCTGCCTGCCCCGGGACAGGCAGGGGCCGTGGGGGTCCTGCCCTGTGCTCGAGCATGGAGGGCACACGCTGCCGGATCCGGCCCGGCCCAGCCGCTGCCTCTCGCTGCTCCCGGGAGAGCAGAGCAGAGCAGGGAAACTCGGAGCAGGAGCTTGGGCTGGACTTTTCCAGCTGAGTGGAGAGGGTTCAGAGTTGGTTTTGTTGTGTTGGTTTGTTTGGTTTTTTTTCCCCCTGGAAAAATGCTGATGTGTCAAAACAAAGGTTTTTTTTACAGGAATGCGCAAGTTTTGGCTTAACTCTTTTCAGCAATTGCTGCTCAAAACTGAGAAGCAAGAGAGCAGTCCCATCCCATCCCATCCCATCCTGTCCCATCCCATCCCATCCCATCCCCGCTGCTCTGCCAGCCATGCTCCCCCCCCGGGGAGATGCCAGCCCCATGGAAGCACAGGGCAGGGGGAGCAAGGACAAATCCTGCCTGGGGCTGGTGCCCTCCCGGCTCTGCTGGGGCACGGGGCTGGGGGCAGGCAAAGGGTTGCTCTCTCCAGATGTGGTTTTGATTAGAAATTTTTGGAATAAAAATGAGCAAGTAAAGCACAAAACGGTCTCATCGACATCGCTCTTCACTTCCTGCGAATGTTTCTGTTTTGATTAATCAACATTCCTCATGAAAATCATCTCCTGCCCCCCCCTTAAAAAAAAAACAAAACAGTTGGAGCTGTTCAAGGTTGCCCTCACCACTGAGCAGGGCGCTGGGTTTAAACTCCTGGAAAGGAAGGTGTGGGTGTCAGCACATGGCTTTTGTCCAGGGAAATACAACCCCCCGGCATCTCTGACCACGGCCCACCGATGCCTTGGATCCCCCGTGCTTGGCGGAGCCGGGGCTGCTGCAGCGTGGGCAGCAGAGACCCGTTTCAAATGGGTTTGGCTGGGAATTATTTGCAAAGGGAAGGTTTAATGGTCAGTCCCAGCAGAGGAGCATCGCGGGGAATTTGGGGAGATGCCCCGAGGCCGCTTTTGCTTGCAGCCAGCCCAGCCAGCTCCCCTTCCCCCAGGCATCCCCCCGGTCCGGGGACGAAGGGACCTCCGTGCTTGGCGCTGGGCTGGCCGCAGCAGCTATCAGAGGAAATCTGCAGCCCTTCTAACTCCACTTAAGAGACTCAAATCCTATTTAATGAATGATCATTAACTGGAGACATTTCAGATGAGAAAATTGTTTTAGGAACGAGCAATTAAATCCTAATGCTTAGATCACGTAACTCATTTCTAATTAAACTCACTGTAAATTATAGCAACGGTATTTATTTTTAATGAGAAATAAAACTGAAAAGAAATTGCGGCCCTTCAAAAAAATGAAATGAGCAGGGGGGAGGTAGAGAGGGAGTGAGCGATGGAGGGGAAAGGAGCACAGAGCAGTGAGAGAGTTCAAAAACAGGCAGAAAAAGGCTATTAAAGCCCTCCCCGCCGGACCCGAGCAGCAGCCGAGCAGCGATCTCCATTCCTGCTCTGTGCCTGAGGACCTCCTGGCAACAGCTATTTATATTTCTGACCTTTCCCAAAGGTGGGTAAACCTCCGGAGCTGTGGCTCTTGGGGGTTTTGCCACTGGGAAGCGGACTCGCTTCCCTCTCTCTCCAGATACAGCTGCGGCGTGACAAGGAAAAATGGTGCCCATATGGAGACATTAATGATCAGAGGTTCAAAGCAAGCACGGAAGGATCGACTGCTCTCCCAGCATATATTAATCACATCCATCACGGCGTGGCTTTGGGCAGCGGCAGGGGAGTGGCAGGCAGCGGCCGGCAGGGAAGCCCAGCAGCGGGATGGGGAAGGATGCTGACGGGGACGGAGAGGGATGTAATGCTGCAGGCTTCGATTTGATGGAAGACGGGCAAAGTAATTTGGGGGTTGCCTGGGGCCATGGGTCAAGGATTGTCCTCTCATGGACTCAGAAGTCTCCAGGGGCTTCTCACCCCTGTGCCGTAGGACCTCGTGTACAGGGCACGGAGGAGGAGGAGGGGAAGCACGGGCATCTGAGTGTCTGTGGCAGGTGGAACCTGCGATTAACTGCGTAGTTAGGGCAGACAAAATGCATTCCCTGTGATTACTGCAGACTCAGCGAGGATGCGTAGCTGCATAATAAACGTCCACGTGCGAGCGTGCATCTGTTGCTCACTCGAGTAAATAATCCTGTCCTACCCAACCCACCAAAGCCCTGCGGGCTGATGGCACAGCGCCATCCCAATCACGCTCCACCGGCATCTTTCACCCAAGGACCTCAAAGCACTTTACAAACAGCAATTAATTCGAATCACCACCTTTCCGGTATCTCATTTATCCTTAATATTCAGCTGGGGAAACTGAGGTACAGGGCTGAGGTCTGACTCACCCACCAGCACCTGCAGGATCAGGGGCAGAGCCCACGCTGCTGCCCCGGGCTTGGTGACCCAGCCGTCCTCCAGCAACCTCCGTTCAGCCTCCCAGACCGCCCCGGGCGCACCGACAGCCCCTGCCCAGCACCCTATGGCACCGCACTGCGGGTGTGCGAGCTGTACGTAGGGGCAGCCCCGGTCCTTGGGCCAGGAGTTTGTTTTTAGGGGAAAACATGCTGGCGTGCATCCAGTAATGATGGGCTTAACCCCACAAAGTCGAGTTCACGCCTGCTTGGAGATTCATAAATGTTTAATGTTTTTCAGCAATGTTTCCGCTCTCCCAGCGCCGTCTGCGCCTCTCCGGGGCAGAGCCGGCGGTGCAGAGGAGCGGGCTGGTCTCCGGCTCCCCGCTGCAGCCGGAGCAGAGGCACGTTGGGGCTCACCCGGGCTCCCCCTTCAGCTGAGCCCAGGCGAGCCCCGGGGGAACGCAGGGTCGGGGCAGAAAGCGTCCGGGCTGAGCGACGCCTGGCTGAGCCCAGCCCAGATGCAACCCCAGCTCTTGTGCCATGAAGGCAACGGTGCTTTCCTGGGAGGAGGAGAGATGTGGGTCCTGGTTCTCAACCCTGCGCTGGAGCTGGCGCTGCAGAGGGGAAGGAGCAAGAGCCGCTCACCATCCCGTTGCTCACCATCCCGTAGCTCACCATCCCATGCCAAGGCTGTCCCGCTGCACCAACGCGAAGGCGAGGGCTGCGACCCCCCCAGTGCAACGCCTCCTGGGTGCAGGACGGGGAGCGCATCACCAGGAGCATGCTGAAAGCGGAGACAGAGCTTGGAGCAAAGCAGCCTCCCTCAGCTTCCCGGAAACATTCCCACGAGGCCCCCGGGGAGCTTTTCCTTTCGCACTGGCTCTGTTTAAACAAGCTCAGTGCCTCAGCACAATGGTGCACGCTCCTTCCCCGAAAGCCTCACTAATGACTTTTTAGAAGGGGCCCTCTCAGGCTGTTAAGTCAGCGTCGGATTTAGTGTGCGTGGTGTGGCTTGCCAGCTGTCTGCACGCAGATTTAAATCTGATCGGCGTGGAACAGCGGCAGCTCCGGCGCTAGGCTTCAGACAAAAGTCACGATTATTCCCCTCCTCCTGACAAAGCCGGCTGTGTCCAAAGGCTTCCTGGCCATCGGGCCGCTGCTGCCCAGGTGCTGTGCTCCCCATCCCCGCTGGCACTGTCTGTGAAATAGCTGCACATGGGTGCTGACGTTGCAAATTCTTTTCTCCGTGGGTATATTCTCACCGCACCAAGCTGCGATCAAAATCCTGGCACTAGCGGTGACTGCGTCAGGCCAAGATAGAGATGTGCAGCTGAGGAGAAGGAGGTGATGGGGATGTCTGTCCTGCCAGCACCTGCCTTCACCCTGTTTGGGGAAAGATGAGAAATCCTTGAGCCCTGGCTCCCTCCCTCTGGGCGATCAGAGCCCTGGTCCCAGGCTCTGCCTTTGCTTCTTTGTCACCCCTGGGAAAACACATCACCCCTGTACAGGATTACAGGATGAAGCCAGGTAGGAAGGGATCTCAGGTGTGACCCGGTCCCACCTCCTGCTCAGCGTGCCTCGACTTACCCCTGCACCCCAGGGCTGTGTCAGACCCCGAATGTTGTGGGTCCAACACTTGCCCAAAGAGCTGGCGCGCATAAAGCCCTGCGTAAACCACCTGAGATGGGGCCAGACCCAGCATTTGGGGTGTTCTGCTTTCCCCACAAAAAAATCAGGAAAAATGGTCAACGTTTAGGGTCCCCTTGACTCTGGGGGAGTCGCAGCTGCTCAGGGCCAGGCTGGGCTGGACTGGGGTTAGTGGTCGGCCGCTCAGGCACCACGCTGCCGAAGCGAGCGGCACCGGCGGTGGGTGGCGAGGACGAGGGTCCCTTTCTTGTCTTTTCCCCAAGGTTCGTTTATTTGTGTTTGCAGAAACGACTGGAAGAAAGGTGCCCTTCTTGCTAGGCATGGACCGCCAAATAAAGCAGGGAGAGACGAGCACGTGAGGGAAACGGTGTTGATGGGCAATGACGCACTTGCTGTCCCGCACACGGGTCTCTGCAGCAGGCTGGCACCCAGGCGGAGAGCAATGCACGCAGCGGGGCACATGCGAGAAGAAGTCATCCCGTCTCTGCTTTTTTTTTATCCTCCAATGAAAGTAACAGTGTTTGAAAGATCCAAACCACCTACACCCCAAATTCCAAGTGGAAGCGGGGCCATCCTGAGTCCCTCCTGACCCAGCAGCCTGAAAACCTCTCAGAGGAATCTGGCACAAGCTAGAGGACATAATTTTTTCATCATCCCCTTCTCTGTGTTTTCTGCCAGCAGATCTCAGGAGCAGGGCTTCCTTTCCAGTTGTAACGCAGTGGTGCATCCCCACCTGGACTAATATTTTTGCGCTTCAGTATTGATGTTTTACCTATGAGGGCTTGGAGGTCTGTCACCTGTAGTTGTTCTCAGTTATTTCCAAACATGAAACAGCCAAGTTCTCAAGCTTTTCTTGGTCCAGCCCCATTTTTACTCGAAACTTCCTCCCGTTCTATGAGATGAGCAAGATGATCATGACTCTCTAATATCTGTCCCTCGCCCTTTGAGCATTTAAACCCCACACCCAAAGGCAGGCATCTTCATCTGATGCCCTGTGGGTCACCTCCAACCCCAGGCACAACCTCGCCCATGTGCAGACCGACGGCGGGGTGACTCCTACCCGTGCTGCCCCAGCGGCTTCCGCAGGGATCGTGCGCACGTGGCCAAACTATCTGAAGGCAGGGCTGGCCCCAGGAGCGTGTGTGTGTGTAGGAGGGGGCAGAGAGGTGTGCGAGCACCCGGGCCAGGGCGGGTTCGAGTGCGCGCCGCGTGCAAGGGGAAGCGCTGCCCTGCACTGGGGCTGCTCGGGGAGGAGCATCACAGGAGCATCTCGGCAGGACCCGGGCTTCCTCCTCGCAAGGGAGACTCAGAGAGTCTTTCCAGCTCCCCTCCGAACCCTGAAAGCCCATGCTATCACATGCATGGTGTTAGCACCTGGAGGTTATTAACGGGCGTTGTTGTCTGGCTGCTTTTTAAACCAGGAGATTCCCAGCAAGCAGGATTCATCCTGCCCCTGCTCCTCTTCTTCTTCCCTCCACCTCAGATGGAGGCGGCAGCAGATACGGCCTGGCCGGTGGTGAGGTAGCCGAGTCAGCACTCCAGCTGCCGAATTTAGCCCCGCTGTTTCTGTCTGAAATGGCATGTGCATATGGGAGAGGCCCCGGCTGTGGGCTGCCTAACCAGGTCAATGTTAAACACATGCCCCTTCAGAAAGATTATATGGAGCGTGTTTTCCACGGCCTCAGACAGCTGTGCTCTGGCAGTATCATCTGTCTTTTAATGGTGCCCTGCAGAGCTCTGAAGTTGCCACTATTTAGGCACGAGGGGAAGAAACAAAGTGAGCAAAGGAGCGGAGAGGTGGCAGCCGGAGGAAGCGCTGGACGCTGCCTCCGCCGCGTTCGCGCAGGCGGCCCCTTAGGCAGACCCCGCTGCTGCTTATCGGGGCCGGGATCGGCAGCCTGGCGTGGCAGGTGACAACGGGAAGGGTCATTAACAAGGGAGTAGGGTTTCTGCCCTTCTCATGGTTCCTCGATGGAGAAATGCCCCGCGGAGCAGCCCTCGCCTCCACCGAACACCAGCCCTGCCCCGAAACCGGAGCCCAGGCAGGAGGACAGGTTGGAGCCTAATGACTTCCAACTCCCGGACGAAGGAAACAGCAATCAAAGGGCTCGTTACTGATATAAAGAGCTACTGTGCTGCCCTGACACCTTCAGCTCTTGAACTGCTTAACCGCCTGCCTGGGGAGCAAGGAGAGGCTTTGGTACGGCGCTGGCTCGCGTGCACCGGGTCTCTCCTGGCCCTGTTAGTGGGATGCAGCGTCCCTGCTCAAGAGCGGAGCATCCTTGTTCGGAGGCGGGCTGCCTCCACCCTGCCACCAGCCATGCATCTCGCGGGGATGGACTCCTGCAGGATGGGGACCGGGAGGACAGCTCTGCCGGCAGCAGCCCCACGGGATAGCGCGTGGGTCCTCGGGCAAGCTTATTCCCCTCTGAAGGTGTTTGGCCTCTGGGCTGTGCATCCAAGGAGATGGCAGCTGGGATGCTGAGGAAGGGGAACGTGTGGAGGCAGAGCGATGGGAAGGGATGAAGACGTCTGGGGAGCGGTGGGGGAGGAATTCCTCCCTGAAATGGATGATGGTATTAGATCCAGATCAACCCAGGAGCTAAAATGTCCACAGCTCAGGTCTGCGGTTTGGAGCCGGGCCCTGTAGGAGCCGGAGCATTAACACCCAGGCCACCTCCCCACTCGGTAAGCGGGCCCATCCGCATGTCTCCCTGCGAGGAGGCACAAGGGCCTTCCCCAGCTGTACGGAGCTGCCCCAGATAAATACCCGACAGCTGGAACAGAGAAAAATGGAGCTGGTTCTCTAACTGCCAGCGTGAGCCAATCCATCACGCTGGTCCTGGCACCTCTTTTCGGAAGGGAATCAAAGGGCTCCTTAGTGCGAAGGGATGAAATGACAGGTAGAAAGGCCAGAGGATAAATCCTGCTGCCTACTGGGACTGTTAAATATTAGGAGAGATTAGTGTCTGACAGGGGAGAGTAGGGCAGCAGCTCTGCTGAACAGCCGAAGAAATGCGTGGAATTCCTGCTCCTTTGTCAGTGGCAATGCACAACACTCAGGGTGGAATAAAAGGAAGAAGAAAAAATACCTTTCCCTGATTTAAATTAAAAAAGGAGCTGTACAGAAGCCTGTACCTCGCTCATCCTCTGCCCAGCATCCTCTCCCCATCCTGCTTCTGCACATCACCTGCCTAAATCGCAGCTCCTCCGAGGGGGAACCTCTCTGGGAAGGTGCTGACATGATGTGCGGGAGCAGCGGAGAAGGGGAGGATGGATGCAGCGAGCATGGTGCAAAAGACTGCCCAGTCATCTGCTTTTCTGTCCCTCCTTCCCCCCTGTCTCCCCAGGTAGTGGGGTGCTTCCCTCCTTCCCCCACTCCTGAGGCACGGAGGTCTCTTAAAAGTCTGGGATTTTCGCCCTGCTGATCCGCCATACACCGAAGGCGAGGGGAGCCCGCAGCCACCTCTGCCCAAAGACCATTTCCGAGGAGCACATGGGCATCTCACAGCGTTTTCAGCCCCCGCTCCAGTCTCTCCTACACCCCATCATACAAGTCCTCCCAGGAAGCGCTCGCTTTTTCTCATTACGGAGAAATGAAAGCAAGCTGTGCTCACAGGCTGCAAATCAGACACCTCATCACGAGCAGCTCCAACAAGCGCTGTGAGGCCACGGCACCGCAGCACCCACTGGACGAGCCCGGGCGCCAGGTTACGTGGACAAGGGAAGAGTGGGGACAAGTGGGTGGGGGGAGAAACAGGGAGCTCCCACCTTCCTCTCCTTGTACCCCTTCAGCTGTCCCTGAAGGGGCTGCACCAAAAGACGTGATGCAGACAGGATTTGCCCGCTGCTTACGACTCTGTGCACCAACCGCACCGTTTCTTCTCCGCCCAAGCAGCGTTTGTAGCACACGCAAGGCCAGACGGGCAAATCCCTGGGTGGTGAAAAGAGAGGGAGACCCCCTGCTCCTTGCTGGGGGGCTCCCCTGGCTCCCGTGTTCCCTGCCCGTCCCTTCCTTTGGCCGCCAGCCTGCCAGGCAGGACCTCGGCCGGTTCGCTAACATCATCCCCGGCATTAGTGGTCGCAGGCACGCTCGCTCTCTGGGTGCTTTCCCCGTCGGGCAGCAGAGGTGGGAGGTTGTGANTGGCTCCTTGTGCCCCTGGCAGGGCATGAGAAGCTGGAAAGGCCTTGACTGGTGTAAACACTGCTGAGCACCAACTAAACCATCAGGGTGTTATCAGCATTGTTCTCGTACTGAGTCCAAACCACGGCGCTACAGCAGCTGCTAGGAAGAACATGAACTCTGAATTAAGCTGAAACCAGGACACAGGGGAAGGTGGGTGCTGGGAGGAGGAGGGGTCCGGCAGGGATCAGGGGGTCAGTCCAGCTCAGGCAGATTATATAAAATGATAGTTTCCATTTCCTTGCTAAGGCGTCATCAAGTGCTTTCCTTAGGCCAGTAAAGTATATTTGATGGGGCTTAAAATATTAAGAAATTGGGCAATTTTCATACTTTCGATGTCTAGCACGTCACGGCTTGTTAAGCGGCTGAGAAGCCTCCGTGTCAGGGACAGGTGAGTCGGGGGGTGCGCGGGGCCGGCGGCCGGGCGACCGGGCGGGAGGAGGGGGTGACTTCGATGTGGAGGGAGCAGAAGGGCGCTCCACCTTACACCAGTGCAGCCAGCCTCGGGCTGAGGCGGGACTTAGTCAAGCGGGGCTAGGCTGTCAAATTCAGCCCCGTCCTAAAACGAAATTCAGAAATTTGTCAGACTCCCATCTTGAACTAGTTATGTTTCTTCCCTCAATTGCCACGTTGCAAAGCTATTTTATAAACTCCCTCATCTGATGATTAGGAGAAACCTCCTTCAATTTTCAGCTGACATTTATTCACGACAGGTTTCTACCAATTTTATGCTTATGCCAACAGTGTCCTTCCACTTCCAGAGTTCCTTGCATTCCTGGGTGTTTCCTCTCCAATGTATTTATAGGCAGCAATCATAAACATCTTAGCCTCTGATTTGTTTCTAGACTACACATGCAAAACTCTTCCAGAACCCGTTGTCCTCTCTATGCCCACTAAACCACATTTGCTCCTCTATTTGGGAAAAAAAATCCACAGATGACTCGTGTCAGCCTCAGATCAGTAAATCTCATCTTACCTCCTCCTTTGCAATAAAAAATCCCAAATCCGTTGGCCTGAGTACTCTTTTCTAACCAGCAAAGCATGATATCTGCTATCCTTTTCAAGTGTATTCAATGCAAGATGAAAGCCGAGTAGACCGACCAGAAGTCAGAGAGCCTGTTTCCAGTAAGATCATAGGGATGAGCAGGTATTTAGCCCATCCACGTTGGAGTAGCTAGGCCCAGCAGAAGAAAGGCTCTCTTGGAAAGGAACACTTCTCCTATGAGGACAGGCTGAGAGAGTTGAGGTTGTTCAGCCTGGAGAAGAGAAGGCTCCAGGGAGACCTTATTGCAGCCTTTCGGTACTTAAAGGGGGCTTATGAGAAAGATGGGCACAGACTTTTTAGCAGGGCCTGTAGCAATAGGACAAGGGGTAATGGTTTTAAAGCGAAAGAGGGTAGATTTAGATTGGACATAAGGAAGAAATTTTTTATGATGTGGGTGGTGAGACACTGGACCAGGCTGCCCAGAGAGGTGGTAGATGCCCCATCCCTGGAAGCATTCAAGGTCAGGCTAGACGGGGCTCTGAGCAGCCTCGTCTGTTGAAGATGTCCCTGCTTGTTGCAGGGGGTTGGACTAGGTCACCCTTAAAAGTCCCTTCCAACCCAAAGCATTCTGTGATTTTATGGTTCTGAGGCTCTGCTGGGTGGGCTTGGATGAGGAGCAGGGCAATGGCTGCCCTGTGCAAGGCCGTTGCAGCAGCGTAAGGAGGATGGGTGCTGCCTCCCAGGACGGAGGAAGGCGGCAGAAACCGTGCAGCTCACACCGGACAAGGAAGGGGGCGACTGGCGAGGCTGGCGTTTCTTTCGGACTGCTGGGAAGGGCAGGATGGCCCTACCTGCCCCACCTGGCCGGGGTCAGCGGGGAGGCAGCGCCGGGCTGCAGTGGTACCACAGGTAGCTGCCCCCCCCGGGGTGCCCTGTGCGTCCCCCCACGCCCCCGCTGCTCCCTGCCTGCATCCCCAGCACTCCTGCCAGCGTTTGGGGAGACAGGCGGGCGATGGCACCGTTGCTCTTCTCCATAAGGGTCCTTTCCAGCAACCGCCCCCCCCCGGGACCCCCATCCCTGAAAACGTGAGGATGATCCCACCCCGCTCTGAGCTCAAGGCTCTGGTGACACTGCAGCGTGGTAAGGACCTTCCGTGGCACAGGGGTGCGAGGCCGCGGCGCTCTCCTTCTCATCACCCCCTTGGGGCTGTCGTAGAAGCCCACTGCGACTGCGATCCGGCCAAGATGCCTCTCCCAAGGCTTCCAACACCAGCTGAGTGCTGTCTGCGCCCACCGCGTGTAATGATTGCTGAGAGCACTTGAAGAGGCTGTGCCGAGGCATTGCCATGGGCACAGACCTGAGACAACCCGTCGGTGTTTCTTTTCCAGTCCACGAGCTGTCAGAACCTGCTGGAAGCCGCAGGAAGGCTGCAGGGAGCCCGGCCCCATTCCGGTCCGGCCTCGGGAAGGCTGCGCTTCGGGACCTGAATTTCTCAGTGCTCAGGAGCCCGGAGCAGGGCCATCAGCAAGCAGCAGCTTCTCCAAATCCTCGCATCTGCTGGCTCTGCGCTGCTGGCTCTGGCCGCAGCAGGTTATGTCACATCTGAGAGAGCAGGTAACGCAAACACTGCCGTTCTCCGCAGCTGGCAGCAGCCCCTGCGGGGAGCACAGCACCCGCGGTAGCTGCGGGCTGGCAGGTGCCCCATCGTCACCACTGGCATTGCCAGTGTTATCTTTGGATGCAAAACCTGGGGAAAATTGAGTGCTTGGAAGAGGACAGACTCTCCTGGGTCAAATTAGTCATTCCTCGTTAGAAAAGCCCTGCTGGTTTCTTTGTTTCTCTTGCTCTCCAGTGTACCTAGATAAATACATTTTCTAATTCTCCAAGTCCCACTGAATAGGAGAATGGCAAGGTGAGAATATTAAATCTGCAGATTATCAAGTGCTGCCCGTGAATTGAGACTCCAGCAGAAGAATGCTGGGGAGGGAGACTGGGGGGTAAACTGCAGAGGGGGGAAAAGACCGAGGAAGGTAAGGAGGGAGGCAGGGGCAGGAGAAAGAGGAGAATGGAGAAGGGAACGCGCACGGAGAAAACGGGGAGGGGAGAAGGCTGATGGAGGAGAGCAGAAGGGGGAGAGCTGGGCTGCGGAGAGGTTTGGCAGCCGCTGAAAGTGTTACGCATTTCAATTTTTAATGATTCAAAAATACAACCATTAACATGTTAGAGGCAGAGGTAAATGGCAGGGCTTTTTTACAAGCCCAAATGTCTTTGAAGAACAAATGCCATATAAAAGGGAGGCTTTTAAAGCATTTTGGCTGGGCCGTGCTGCCTGCCCCTCTCCCTTCCAGGGGAGTGCTCCCCTTCCAAGACTGCTGATGTTTGCATCATTTTGTTTTGGTTGGGTTTTCTCCTTTTGATTTTTCCTCCAATCTCTCTGCGATCTTCCAGTTCACGACACAAACCTGTGAAGTAAGGAGCGTTCTGCTCTTTGCTCCCAACATCCCTTGGCAAATGGATTTGCATCAGGTGCAGACAGTGACAAACTTTGAGCTGTTGTTCCTAATTTCAGCTGAGAAATTTCCCTCCTGCCTCAGTGATTTGGCTTGCTGCTCTCTCTGCCTGCTTCTCTCTGGGTCCCCCTTGTTCTCTGCCTTTTCGTCCTGTTGCCCTGCCCATGGAGACACTTGCAGGACCGAGAAGCAAAAAAAAAAAAGGCCAAGTTGTCTATGTAGGAAGGACTGTAAGCTTGAGAGGGGGGACAGGTGCTGCAGAAGGGTCTCTGACACAGGACCCTCTCAGCCACAGCTCAGATCCTCCGCTCCCGGCGATGCAGCCGGCTCCGATGCATGCGATCGCATCTTCCAGCGGCCGCGGGCACTGGCAGCAGATGCCATCGGCCGGGGCAGGTATGCAGGTATTGCAGGTGTGGAAGCTGCCTGGAAATGGGACTGCACCGGGACTGAGAGCTAGCAGGTATTTACCTAACACGCAGCGTGGTGTTCCTGCCCGACCTGAATGGCCAGGGGTGCCGACCGGAGCCACAGCGCTCTGGAGGGAGGAGGAACCAGGGGAGCTTTGGTGCTCACATCTCATCTGTCTCTCAGGAGCTGGCAGCAGGAGGGGGTGCTGGTCAAACCGAGTCACTTCGGTTGCCCTTGCCACCATCGGTTCCGGCACAGCAGGGCACGCAGGGTACAGGGAGCGCTTCTGCCAGCTCCAGGGCCTGTCTTTGCATACAAAATAAATGACCTAATGCAAAAATAAATGCGAACCCGAGAAGTGTAAAAGAAGGAAGGAGGTAGCACGTGCCAATCGTGCATACAAGGTTCAAGTTGCGTTTATCCCGTGAAGGAAGAATCAGACCTTTAGAAGCTGTGCTATGGCAGCGGGAATAAAACAGCACCGTTTTGGATGGGGAACTTACTAGATCCCACAAACAGTCTCTGGGAAACGCTGAGATAGAGGCGTGATGGGCATCGGAAAAGAGCCCCTGTGCCCGCGCACAGCATCAGACCTGTGGTCCTGCGGGTGCTGCCGACCCGGAGACGCGCAGAGCCCCGTGGTGCTGGGAGCCGACTCAGCCTGCCCCTGCGGGCCGCCGGCACCGGCTCGCGCGTAGACGACCCAGGTGTCCCGCTCTCTGAGCAGGCTGCGGGTCATCAGAAATCCGGGTCAGCATCCCCCGGGCAGGCTCCAGACAAGGACTCATCCAGGAAAACACGGACACGGGGTAGCCCACGCAACCATCTGCTCCCGGGTGGGCACGTTGGGGAGCGGGGCCCCTCGCAGAGGGGAGCGCTCCCTTTCTCCCTCCTCCCCACCAACAGCTTTTTTTCCCCCCCCTTCTGCTGATCCTATATTTTCTGCTCCAGCTGGACGTGTCTTGAAACAACTTCTGAGGGGTTGTTCTCACAGCGCTCCTGCTCTGCTCAGGCACGGGAAGCGCAAGGAGCCTCTGGAGAAAAAAATTCCTGGCCAGAGAGCCCTGCACAGCGTTACTGACCCCAGGGCTTCCGAGGGGCTGAGGAGTCTCCGGGGGAACCCCCCACCGGTCCCTCGCAGGGCTAACAGGCAGACGGATAGCTGGATCTTTGCACATTTGAGAGGATTTCATCACTCAGTCTTAGACTGAATACATATTCATCATTTATGGATTTCTTTTTAATGGATAAAATATCTTCTTTTTAAAGAGAACCCCTACTGCTGATGGCACAAACAGCTGTGCAGGGAAATATCGTCAGAGCAAACCCAGTCAATATCCCTCCCTGGGCGTCCTGGGGAATCTAACAGCTTTTGACTTTTAAAATGACTCTGAATGCAAAGGAATTTCAAAGAGAAGACAGAAAGCCTCCCCCGTCTGCTCAACCACATCAGCCGGGCAGCCTTCCCATGCCTCTTCCCATCCACCCGGCGTTCCTATCCCTCTTCAGTGGGCCTGGGTCAGGGTCAGGCACTTTTGCCCCAGCCTCTCCTGGAGAAGATGCAGCGGATGCTCCCGTGCGCCAGGGCAGGTGGAGGTGTCTGCTTTCCACAAGCAGATGACTCAAAGTTAGGCTTCCCAGCTGCACCCCAGAGAAGGAGCTGCTCGAGCCCCCCGCCACCGCCCCTCACGAACCCTTATTGAGTTTGACATGTGTTGTTCTGTTCTTGATGGATCCCGGCCACTGGAATATCCATCTGATAATCAAATAAAATATCCAAGCCCCCTGCATGCTGCATATTTTATATGCTGCTCCCTGACTTCCATTGTTTCACATTGTTTAGACTATTAGTCAGAACAATTTGTCATCCTACCCCTGCTGCCTAGTGGGATTCGGCTTGTTGTGGGAGAAGGCGAGCCCGTTCGCTGCTGCGCGCGCTGCCAGCGGAGCAGCCGGCAGAGATGCAATGCTCAGGGGAGGCCGAGCCCAGCCAGCCCCACGCTGGGATTCATTACAGCTCAAACCCCCTCGCACCATGGGGTTGGTTCGTGAAACCTGGCGGGAGGCTCATTCCCTGCCCCAAAGATCTTGCAGGCTGAGAAAAACAAACCGCGTGAGTGTTGGGGTAGGAAGTGAGGGAGCGAAGAGACTGAGGACTATGGGCAGGAGCAGATGTCGAGAGGAGTTGGAGCTGGCTTCGGAGAGGCAAGGCATTGACTGACAAGGGGAGAGAGGGGTTTTCTGGCACGGCACCGCAGTCTGCGGGGGGCTGCTGAGCTCCCGGTGCTGCAGGAGCTCCTGTCAGCTCCATTTCTCACTCCTCCTGCTCAGGGTAAGAGCCTGGAGACCGGCTTTGCGGGCAGAGCAAGCAGGCAGCTCCGCTGGCTGGGCTCCACGCACTGGCTTACAGGCAGGAGTTCAAGCCTAAGCAAAGGAGCTTCTGTTCCCATTCCTGTTCAGATCCCTTCAGGGGTTCCTCGCATTATAAACACCTCCTCAGGAGACAGTGATTGCTCTGGCTGCTGTTAGTTTGTCTGTCGAGTCGCCCTGTCAGCTCCGCTTTGGTGTCAGGAGCGGTGTGGTTCGGGCTTGGAGGGAGTCTGGGGGCGAAGCAGCAGCAGGGAGCAGGAGGCCCATGGTTCAGGAGGGACCCAGCCTGAGGAGTTGTCCCATCATGTTCTGGTCCCCTCAAGGAATCAAGGGGATGATTTCCATGCTTGCACCGGTCCCGGAGGGTCAGCAAGCTGGAGGCAGTGGGAGCCACCGCTGACGAAACCTGTTGACCGGGGGAGCGAGTCTGACTGCCGAGGCCCAGCTCTGCGCTGCGAGTTATCCTGGGGCCATGCTGTGAGTTATCCCGGAGCCGTCTGCAGCCTCACCCGGAGCCCGCGCGGCCGCCGGAGCCCCCGCACCTCCCATCTCTCCTCCCTTCTCCCAGCACAGGCTGAGCAGCCGCAGTAGTGCCTCTGTCAGCCCAGGAGCAAAACTCACAGCTGGTTTTCATCCAGGCACTAAAACCTCCTCCAAAATCTTTCCTGGCCTTTACGACACTTGTTGCTGCCTCACCTCTGCCCATCACCGTGGTATCTGGCAGCCGGCACGCAGGCAGGAGGCTCGGCTGTGTTTGACAGAACCTGTCACCTGCCTGCTCGCGACCTTTGCCTGCCGGCATCTTGCCGCATGTCGAGCTGCCAGCGCCAAGCGCGCACGCCGATGCCTGCCTCCATCGACTGCTAAACTCACTTAAATCTCCTGTCCTGGGAAATCACCTCTGGCTGCCAGTCAAGTGCCGGGAGCGGAGGCTTGGCTGCCGGAGGAGGCTTGCGTGGGGAAGAGGAGAGCATGGCACGGGATGAGGGCTGGGAGGGCTCCAGACCCCTGCGGACAAAGCAGCCCTGCTGCCTGTTGGGCATCCCCCTGGGGAGCACTCACTGCCTGCCTGGTCGTGGTGTGTTCTCCCCCAAAAAGCCCCACGGCTACGGCCCTGCACACGTGTCCTGCAGCGCAGGGGGTCCCTCCCGGGCTGGCCCCTTGTCACCCATCAGGCCGGTAACGGAGCTCTGGCACCACTGCAGTTGTCGGTGATTTATTTCAAGTCCCCGATGCTAATCGGGCGGGGGTAAATTGCTCAAAAGCACCCAGTGTTACGCATGGCTGCTATGTGTTCCCCAGCTTACCTAAGCCTGTGCTGATGTGTACAGCCATGGGACACCCTCCCGTGGTGGCCCTCCTCGGGGAGGCTGTGCTCGGAGCCTGCTGCTCCGCAGGGAGCTCCGGAGGGAGCTGCTTTATCGTCCCCACCAGCTGTGGGCTGTCTCGCAGTCCTGATTTGCGAGACCTCCTTCCCAGGCCTGCCTGGCAGCTATTGCCTCCCAACAGCCCCCCCTCTGCCTTGCCGTGGGATGCCTGCCTTGGGGTCATGTGCTACAGAAAGCTGGACGCTCCTCGGGGTGCCGCAAGCTGCCCTGCGCCGAAGACGTGGTGTCTCCGTCTCCGTTGGCACCGGCTTCCTATTAGACTCCAAGGTTGAATTTCAGGAGTTGTTTGTGAACTGCGGAGTCCTCGCAGGGCTGGCGGACAGGAGCCGTTCCCTGCCCAGGACTGGAAAGGCTGGAGCTGGAGTCTCCTGGGCTGCACGGGGAAAGCTGCCACCAGTGAGTCACCGCCTGGAATATTTTCATCTGGAAGTAGGTGCAGCCATGAGCAGCGGTAGACCTGAGCCAGACCTGGGTGCTGGGATGGGGCTGGCATTCTCAGGAGAGGGCTGGGGAGGGTCTGGCTGCACCTGTGCCACCAGGAAAGCGGCTGCAGGGCCAGCTTGGGCATGGCTTCCCCACCAAGCCAAGGAGGGAGAGGCTTCTCCTGGTCATGCACTGCCTGAGCATCCATGACCTGCCACGGAGACACAAGGCTCTTGGCCCTGGGAAGAGCTGAGTGAGGCAGGGGGACGTTGGGTGGCAGAGAAGTCGGTCTTTTGACCAAGTGAAAGCCTTGCTAAGATGCCTTAAAGGCTGGTGGAAGAGGAGGAGGTTGTGAGGACCAAACATCCATCTTACATGTGCGAAAATGTGCTGTCCAGATTGACCGCTTGCAGTCGAGCCTTTCCTCTTAAGCAGGCGGCTGGGCTCTTGGTCTCACCCCTTATATCCGGGCTGCTCGTCAAAAGCCAAGTGCAGCATCCCTTGGAGCTGCATCCCGAAGCAAACTGGAAATTCAGGCCTTGCCTAGGAGGCAGAGCAAATCCCCATAAAACCTCTGAATGGAAACAGAAGTGGTGGGGGTTTTTTGGTTTTGTTTTTTTTTTTTTTAATAAGAGAGAGAGAAAGAAAGAAAGAGAGGGAGGAACCTGCCTCCCCATCCATGCACACAGACACGTCCCTCCACAGCAAGAGCCCTTTGCACCTGCCAGATGGCCCCCTTGCAGCGTGAGGAGGGGCGTCCCAGCCACGGCCCCATGCCCCGGTCCTCCCTGAGCGTGGCCACGCTCCGGCCAGGCGCCCGCTCCTCGGCTCGCCCGCGGCAGGCGACGGGTTAACTCCCAGCAGCTGCTCCCCAGATGCCGGTTCTGGAATTCACATTTGTGTAATAATAAACCTCAGGGTAAGCGGTGGTGATGGGGGGGTCGCTTTGTGTCCCCCCCCCCACCCCGGCTCTCCCCTTCAAGCAAGCAGGGCGGCTGCCAAGCGGGGCGGCTGGGAGGGGGAGCGGGGCAGCAGCCCAGGTGCTGCGGGATCCCTTCCGACAGACTCACAGGGAGATGAATTAGGGGGCCGCCAGGAAAGCCTGCCTATTTTTCATACTGCTTTCCCCCATCGTGCTAGCGGAGGGCTGGGACGTCCCGGGGGCCAGCGGACCCGGAGGGGGGCCGAACGCGAGTGGGTGTCCCTGAACGGGGCAGGACCGCAGCGTAATTTGTTTCAGGAGAGAGGGGTGAGGAGAGACAGACATAAATTTTATTTAGAGGCTTTCTCTTTAATGGCTCCCATCGCCAGGCAGGGCAGCACACCTGCTTCCAATAGCGGTCCCGAACTCCTGCGGCCCGCGGGTGCGGGAGGAGAAGGGCCCTTCTGCCGTCACCGCTGCCCGGCCACGGGCATCCTGCCCGAGGCAGGAGAGGCGTCTGCCCGAGCCTCAGAAGGGATGGCCATGCACGGCGTCAAAAACGTGTACCGGTTTTCCCCTCACCCCAGCTCAGCAGCCCCTCTCCCGGGCACCTCGGGGCTGGGTGAGCTCCCAGCCGCCCGCACAGCGCTGCTCATCCCGGCAAGCACGGCTCAGCCGGCCAGGACGCTACGGAGCTGCGCAGCCTGATCCCAACAGGTCACGGACCTTGGCGAGCCTCGAGCAGAGGGGGCCAGGAGGCTCCAAGGCCCCGCCGCCCCCGTAGACATCTCCGGCTTCACGGTCCCGGCTCAGACCCACAAAAGCCCCAGGAGCTATGCAGAGCTGGAGAGAGATCAGAGGTTTCGCTGCGAGCGGGGGCAGTGGCAGGAAGAGGGTTTGGGGGGTCCGATTTGAGCCGATCTGTCGCTCCATTTGGTCTGAAACCCTAAACCGGGTCATCTTTCAATGAGGATTTCTGCTGCTGGCCACGATGCCTTTCTTCTTATCCCGGTGCCGTGTTTCACACGGCAGGGAGACGGGAGGAGTCGGAAGAGCCTTCTGCTGACCGGGGCTCGCTCCCCGCTAAGCGAAGCCCGCACAAGTCCCCGGGTGACGGAGGGGTCCCCGCTCAGCCCCTGCCTGCACACCCTCCCTTCGGGAACCCCCTATTCTCGCGAGGCGGCGAGGACGCAGCCTCCGCGAAGGAGAGGGAAGGGTGGGAGGATTTCACACCTCTCCCCAGGGGCTGTATTCGCCACCGGGGGGGGGTCTGCTCCCCACGCAGGCTCACCCGGAGGATGGGCGTCAGCTGCGGCGGTCCCGGCGACGTGGGTGGGTTCGCAGCCCTCCTGTGGCCCTCTGATCTCCGGCACTCTGGAGCATCTCTGCTTCCCACCGTGCGGCCGGGGGGTGGTGTGAGGGATGGGGGGGCCCCATCCCGCTTGTTCTGAGCCACTCTCCCGGGCAGCCTCGTCTGCTCCTGCTGTTTGGCAGCTTCACAGGCAGCACTATCCCGGCCCACTCCAAAGGAGCGGGGTGTTCGGGAAGCAGCTGGGGACAGCGATGGGAGCGGGGGAGCCTTTGAAACATGAAGAGCCGGTGCGCGGGGGGGGGCTATGGCGGGGGCAGTTGTTCTTTCAGTGCAGGAACCCTGGCTCTCTGGGATGGTGGACATGGAAAATATCCTGCTTTCCTTCCCAATGAAACGAGGGGGACCAGAGATCCCTGTCCTTGGCCAGCTGGCACCTGCTTCCCTCTCGAAAAACATCTTCCTGACAACACCTATAGATGGTCCCAAGCCACGGAGGATGGAAAAGTGCTCTCCTTGTGGGCAGCTTGTACAGCTCTGCAAGCCTTGCTTGTATGGCAAAGCTCTGCGAACCTCACAGCCTCCGAGAGGGGACTATTTCCAAAATCACCACCTCTGAGGGATTTTGGTGCATCCCTGGGGAAGCCCCTGGGAATTTCCTCCAGCCTAGGTGCAGCCAGCTCGGCTCTCCGTGCTCGGCCGGCCACTGGAGGGCTCCCAGATTGCTGTGGGAAAACAGCTGGAACCAGGGCAAGGGCAAGACATAACCCACGCCTGAACCCACACCCGAACGCACGCCTGAACCGGGGGCTGCGGAGTTCAAAGAGCATCCGTGCTCCTCCATGCCCCACGGTCCCGGCACGCCACCAACCATGCAAACCCGGTTCTGTTGTGCCGAGCGGGGCAAGAGGCTCGTGCTTCTGCCGGGACAGAGCCTGACGCAGGTGTAAAGAAGAGGGGAGCACTTGGAGGCAAGGCAAACAATTGCAGGGCTTCATGCCAGCACGCTAAACTCCCAGCCCCGACCCAGCCCACACGGGCAACCTCTTGGCTCATGGTCCCTTCTGCCATGAGCCGGCAGCACAGCCCCATGGCAGCTCCGGCATCCTGGTGCAAAGGGTTCACCCTCGCTCTCCGCTACCCGTGACGCGTTCGCTGTGCCACTCCGGTGGCACTTGCCATGGCCCCGCACGCGAACGGCGGCGCAGGAGGCTGCTGGCAGGGCTGGGAGGTGGTTGTTGCATCAGCTGCCTCTGGCTGCTCTTCCCAGCCTGCTCCGCTTGAACATCTCCTCCTCATCATCCGCGGAAGGGGCCCGCACCCCCCCTGGCAGCCCAGCCTCGCCGGGACCCAGCACGGCCACGGTGCGAGGTCTGGGCAAGGCGCCGGCACACCAGCCTGGCACGCACCTTGCCAGGAGAGTGGGGAGCTCCAGGGGAGAAAAGGCACTTCGTGGTGAGCCCCAGGGTGATGCTGCTGTGGAATCTGCTGCTGCTTCCCCTGGGTGAAGTGGTTTCTCTAACAGAAATATAAAATATGAAAAAAAAGCAACCCAAGCCTCCTAACTTATCTCAAAAGGCCTCGTTATGACTATTTTATTTGCTGGCCTCAGCCCAGCAGCTTGCTGGCCAGAGAGCCTTGATTTCTCCCTCCAACTCCAGCTCTTCGGGGGGAGCAGCCTGGCCGGGGTCCCACGCTCTGGATTCAGAGGAGCCCGGGTTTCCTTTGGAAAGCACCGTTAATTGACATGAGAAAATAATCCAAGCCTCTTTCTCTCTCAAGCAGCAATGGCTCTCCTCACAGGGCAGCCTGAAAAGCAGCGCTGCTTTTTGGGGACTGCAAATGCACCGGTCAAAATAATGCTCCCCGGGCCAAAACTCTTCCCTGGGGCAAGGCCGTCGGCTTCAAAAGACTTGCTCCGGAGATGCCTGCGGCCACTTGTTTTTCAGTCTCGCTGTGGACCGGCTCCAGCCCCTCAGCCGTGTGTCCCTTTCCGTTCCCCTTCCTGCTCCCGCTGGCACCCGTGTCCCCTCCACTCGCCCGTCCCCCCGGGACGGTGCAGGATCCCCCTGCCCTTCTGCTCTGCCCCTGAAGCGGCTCGGTGGCGAGCCTCCCCACCAAGCATCCCACGAGCATCCCCGGTGAGCATCCCCAGCAAGCATCCCCGGTCCGCTGCCGGTGGCTCCCTGCCCACCGCCCGCCCGCCACACGGCACCCACGGAGGTGCCCACTCATCGTCCTGGGGACAATGAGCAGCTCCCTGTCACCTCCACCCTGTGCCGCCCAGGTCATCCCACCCTGGAAGTCACTTGGAAGGGCCTGAGGGAGAGGGAAAGATGAAAAAATGCCACCTGGGAGGATGAAACTGGCTGGCAGAGGGAGGGAGGGACTGGGGGAGCCTGGGGACCCCGGGGGGGTGGCACAGCCGGGGATCCACTTGTGGGAGGTTTCACAAGGTGCTTGCATGTTTTTTGGCTCCCCAGAGTTTGTTATTCTTAGAAACTCTTATCTTACCGGTACAAAAGCAATAGATGTATTTTACAGAAAAAATAAATCCTCCCTCCTTTTGCCCCGCTGACACATTATTAGATCCCCAAGACTGTATCAAAAGAGTATTAGGACCCCAAGATGAGCACACAGGGTTGGAATTGCCTGACGTGGGCTTGTGCCTGAGCCCATCACCCTGCCGCTGCAGTAGGATCCACGGGGGGCCAGACTCCCTCTTCCCGGGAGGAAGAGGATGGGTGAGGAGGCCGGGGGCTGCCCAGCCGCGTGGATGCCTGCCCCCGGGTATTTGCAGGAGGCAAGGGCTGTGACCAGCCCCTCGTGCATCCACGGCCAAAAGCAGGAGCAGGAGCTGCCAGGACAGCCGCCTCGGCACAGATTTGCTTGCATGGCTGTTGGCCCATTCCCCTTCCACCCCTCCCTGGCCCATCACTCCCTTTTCCCTGTTTGCAACCCCAATGTGTTTCTCAGTAGGCTTCCCTTGTAATTAAGTTGGTAGCACTGCATGGGCTGGCAAACCCGGCGCTGCTTGCCTCAGCGGGCTACAAATCCTCTGTGGAGACTTTTTTTGCCCAAAGGCCAGTGGTTTAGTGCTGTCCCGGGTGGTCTGCACTGAAGGCTGCTGCTCTCAGATCGATGCTCTGAAATCAGTGCTGCCGAGCTCCAGCTTTCCTGAGAAAGTGTCCCCCGACCAGGAGCTGCCCACAGTCCAGCGGGGACTCGGGATGCGCTGAAAGTTCGCAGCTCGGGGTAACTTCTGCGGGTCCTTGGCAGAGGCAGAACTTGCATCAGCGAGCCCCTCCAGCGCTGGAGATAAGCAAAGGGCTCTGCCATTATCGCTGTGAGCTGGTAATTTCCACCAGCGGTAAAATTTGCTTTTACATTTGTATAAAATACACTTAAGTGCTTGCTAAATGCAGAGCGAATGAGACAAGAATTGCAAATGGAGTGGATGCCATATTGATTATTGAGGATTTATTCCCTGAGGTTTAGGAGGTTTGCCATAGACACAGATCTCTTTGCACATGGCTGTCGTTAACACTCATGAAATCAGCTATTAATAGTTAATGGATAATTTAATAATTAATTAGTATTTAACAAACGGAGAGCAGAGGAGCAGCCTGTCTGCCACTGAAATGGAATAATAGAGGAAAAGTTTACCATGATGCCGTCCAAGCAATTATTTTTTCTTTTGTTGGACTCTGAGGCTGTGAGACGAACTACGGCAAAAAGGGCCGCGGGAGCCCGTTGCCTCCAGCCCAGCCCTGCCACCCCCCAGGCTGCCTGGGGACCCCACTCGACCTGGTCAGGCTTGCACCGACCGAGGGCACCGAGAGCGAGATGCCCCGAGTTACACCAAGAGCCCCCTCCACGTAGGCAGCTCCCCGGGCACAGCGAGCGATTGCTCTTGCTCCCGTTTAAACAAACAGGCCAAAAAATGGAAGGGCACGGTGAATGGGCAGCGCCAGGCAGCAGCACTGGCCCTGCCCGGAGCTGCCGGCGGGACCCGGTCGGTGCTGCCGGGCGCTGCCAGCCCCTCTCCCCGGCCACCACCCCGCTGCCAAGCCCCCATGAATAGTTTATGATTACAAATGGATACAGCCTGTGCTGCCGCATGCTTTGCTAATTGCTTCAATTGTGTATTAAACAGGCACTAATCATTTCATAAATATTGATAATTGCAGGGCTGCATTTGCAGGTGGGGGCCGGGAGGGGTGGCTCCGGAGAAGCCGTGCCACCGTGCAGGGGCCACCAAGGGCCACCACCCTCCGGGGACCCTCCATCCCGCCCTGCACCCAGCAGGGCAGAGCAAGGCAGCAAGCTCCCAGGGCCGCATTCGGAGCGCCGGGAAACCATGGAGACTGCCCATCCTGCATCCCAACCGTGGCCGCCACCGCTGCTCCATGGAGCTCGCCCACCGCCCTGGGACGGGGGACCGATGGACGGGGGGGTGGTGGGGACGGTCTCCCCGGCACGTCCGGGCACAGGCGTAGCACCAGCGCCTCTGCCACGGCACTCGGCATCTTTGAGCCAGCCTTGGGCATTTGTAAATTAAAGGCTTATTATTAGCAGTACTTGAGATGTACATGTTCTGTCTCCCTCGGGATGTTCATTTCGTGCTGATTATCATATTTTTAAAAATGTAATGAATTTATGGAGATAATTCAATCCCACTGACTAGGAATGTGTCTTACTTCTGCCACAAGTAAAGATGCTGTGTGTGTGAAAATGGAAATTGCTGCGGCACTTTCCAAGTCTTTTGCCTGTCTTCCCCTACCAAAGGATCCCAAAATGCTTTGCAGACTCTATCTGCTGGTTAGATCAACCAGAATCACATCACTTTGCAGAAACATAGTCACCTCTGGGCTGGAACACAGAAACTCTTTAACTAGAAGCAGAAATGTAGTCAGATTAATTAAGTAAGTACAATTCCAAGGCGAGAAAGTCAATTAAATGAATCATACGTCAATATGTAAATAAAAGGAGCCGGCTTTGAAGCAGGATTAGAGATAGTGAGAATCAAGAGTGATGCTTCTTGCAGAGCTTGTTTAAACGTCTTCCAAGAGCCACTTCTCTGGGTCTCTGCCGGCTGGAGACAGCAGCCAGCAGCAGCGCCGGGCTCCCCGTGGCCAGGGGTGGGCTCCAAGCGTGCACCACGCGTGCTCCAAGCGTGCACCACGCGTGCACCACGCGTGCACCAAGAGTACCAACGCAGCCCTAGCACCTCTCTGGGACATGTCCACCAGGCCGCTGGTGTTTGAAGGCACACAGGGGCGTTTGCGCTCCCTCTGTGTGCATGCATTTATGCCCACATACCGCTGAGCCTGAAAGCTTTCCATGCCCATGCGTGCGTCCGTACCCACGTGAGCGTGTGTGCTACCATGCAGAGCAAGGTAGTTTCCCAGCCAAACTCAATCCTCAGCGATTCGCCTCTGTGGTGCCTCGCTGTTCTCCATTCACGGCTCGGGGTATCCTTTGCTTTTCCAGCACGTTTCCTTTCCTTTCCCTCCTTCCTTTCTTTCTGCCAGCGAAGACTCCCTGCCATGGATGTCTTCCTGGACCCATAAATCTTTCGCATGGGCTGAAATAGTGTCATTGAAGAAAGATCTTTTTTTGTGCAAATTTCAATAAATGCCACTGGAACAACGCAGTAAATGATCCTGAAAATACAAGAGCAAAAAGGAGAGAAAGAAATGGCAGCCGAGGGGGAAAGAGAGTGAAATGCCTGGGTTTAAGGCTGCCAAACAATGCATTTAAATAATTCAATTTGCAAAAGCAGAGAGGAAAGGCAAGAGAAAAGAAAAGGGGAGGAAAAAACCAGCTTGTGTAGCAACGCAATAAATAACCTCGGAGAGCGTGAGGCTGGGAATGCAGGACCGAGATAGGCCTTCTCCTGTTTACAAGAGTTTTCATTAAAATGCCAGGCCAAAAAAAATTATTTTGATAGATTAAGGCTGTAATTTCACTTTTAATTCCTGAAATCCCCACAGAGACATGGTCGTGTCGCCTTCCCAGCCTGCGCCTCGGCTCTCAGATCTCTCCCCCTCGCTCTCCTCTCGGATGCTCTCAGCAAGGCTCCCGGGATAATTGGAGGGCTGAGGGCATCTGGAGAGCTCCCGCTCCAGCCAGGCAGGTACCTCTGCAATGACACGGGTTGGAGCCTCATTAGCCGGCGGTTACAAACCCTCCTGTAACAAGCAGAATTTTGTAGAAGTAGGAACACGCTTAAAGAACTGCAGCTTCAGCGGGTTTGAAACAAGGCGCCCAAGGTGTGCAGGAATCTCATCGCCTCTCCGGCAGTGCCGGAGCAAACGCTTCCCGCCATGACTGATGGTTTTTTCGCACGGCTCCCTGTTATTGCCCCTTAATTACCGTGGCTGGCAGCCGGCGTCATCACCGGGGCTAACTAGTTCACTTGGATTTGCAAACATCTCTGGGAGACAGCCTTTCCCTCCTGCCAATACCTGGCTATAAATCCCTATAGTTGTCGATGGTGTTGGGAGAATAAATCAAAATTGTGATCTCTCATTGCCTTCAGCCGGTGAGCACAGGTCTGGTGCAGCACCAGCCAGGTCCTCTGCAGAGACGTTGAAGTCTCAAGTGGAAAAATAAGCAGGAACATCACAAAACAGGCTGAGGGACTGGAGAGGTCCGCCTCAGGTCTGCTCTGTGCTAGACCAGCATTGCCAGGGAATCCACTGCTCTGTCTTAAAACCAGCGTGCTACCTGGGCCCCGTGTTGGCATTTGGCACGTGTCGCTGGACTCTGCCCGCTCTGCCTCCCGCACCCCCGCGTCACGCTCCGGAGCTGACCCGTGCCCTCCCCGGAGCAGCACCTCTCATCCTCCAGCCCTGCAAAAGCCCTGCAGCCCCCACAGGGGTGCCCTGGGCATCCGGGACCGGGCAGGGAAGGAGGGGGGATCCCCCAGGTCCAGTCTGGACTTGGCCTGTCGGGCTCCTCGGTGGGGCAGGCAGCGACCGGCAGCTCCAGGCGGGTGCATCTCTGCCTGCCGCTGCCCGCAAGGAGGGAGGCTGGGGGGGCCAAGTCAGCCCGAGCTGTGCCCAGCCTCCTGCAGAGCACTCCCTGAAGAGACCAAAAGGCTTTTAAACTTAGAAAAGCCACATTTTATGTGAATACAGATGAGAGGCCTCCCTTTTCAAAGGGAGAAAACTCAAAGCAACCAGGGAACAGAAGAGAAATAAAATGCTCTCCCCCTGCCCGCCTCATCGGCGAGGGCAGAGCCTTGCTTCCACACTTGGATTCAATTAGCTCTGTGACTTGCAGAGCTGCAGCAAACTCTGCCGAAGCCCCTCGGGCTGCCGGGACGTCCCCTCTGCCCGCAGAGGTCCCCGCGCTCAGCTGTGCTGCGGTGGGCGCACCCCGAGCCCCCGCCACGGCGTCAGCCCCAGCAGCACCTTGCACCTCACCGGGGCTCCTTGAAAGCACATACAAATAAACAGCTCAGCGCGCGTCGCGGCGGGGGCTTCGGCCTGGTGGGGTGGCCGCCCCGGGGCTTGGCCGAGGGGCCGTTTGCCGAGGGCGGGCAGCATGGGCCGCGGGGTGGGCTGGGGAGCACCGTGGGGGCTGCGGCTGCCTTCCAAAACCTCCCCAGACACCCCTGCAGAGCCTCGGCACTGGGGAGTGCCGCTGGTGAGGGGAGCCGTCGGCAGCAGATCAGCCCAACAAATCCTCTCGGACAGCGGGTGAGAAGGAGCGCGAAGGTGCAAGGTGACGCCCTGAGCGAGGCAGCCCCGGCCGCCGCCGAGCGCCCCGGCACGCCGAGCCTCACCCCCGGCACACAGGTGCTCCCTCGTCACACACAAAACACTGGCACCCCTTAAACGGTGCGTCATATATTTGAGAAATATTAAACTGCGAGGAAATGTTTAATTTTCTGTTTAATGATGCTTAAAACATGCTGGAAATATCGTTCTGCAGAGGAGAGCAGCGCATGGCATCTCCTCCCGGCAGCCGCTCTTTACCCCGGACGGTTTTGTGTTAGTCACAGCGTTTAGGCTCTCGTTTTATTCCCATTCACACCCCCCTGGGGTCCCCAAGCTGGGAAAAGAGGCCCATAATCAGGGCCAGAAAAAATACCAGCAGCAAATGGGTCCTAGCACCAAGGACTCCGAGACCAGCTGTGGCCTGGGGAGTCCAGCAGCATCTCTTGTCCTGGGTCGCAGCAGTAGACCTCCACAAAGTCCCGGCTCAGCTAATAACAGCCTGCATTGAACCTCTGCTAAAACACCCAGGCTCTCCGCGCGCTCTCACTCGTTTCTGCGAGGGCAGCCCGTTTCGGGGCTATGAGCCTCAGAGAGAGCCACGACGATTCGCTTGGGGAGGAGATGCAAATCCTCCGCTGCACGGTGGTCCAGCCCCTCGCCTCGGCGGGCAGGTCTCCCATTCCTCCTCTGCTGCTCCTCTGCACCCGATTTCGGTTCAGACCCCGCTCCCGCAGCGTGGAGCTGATGCTCCAGCCTGCTGGAGCCCAGCTCTGGCCCCGGCAAGCCAAGGGAAGGTTTTGCCGATGGGTTTAGCACGGCAAGGACCTGCCGCAGGTCTGTCACTGTGTCCTCGGGAGCTCAGGGATGGGCACGAGTCTTGTGGGTGCCTGGGAGCCAAACGCAGCCTGACTGCAGCCGGGTCTTCCCCTAAGCAGACGCTGGGCTCGGATGCCGGTTTCAAAGGGTTGAGGAGAGCCTATTTCTGGAGAGGACAAAGTGCCGTTTCCTGATTTATTTGTGGCTGAAGTGGGCCTGCAAAGTTTTCGAGGTTGACGGGGAGGGCAGAGGGATTAGCCCACAGTCAGCTGTGGTGCCTTCAGTCCTAAAATACTCTCTGAAAGGGGATCCTAGCCCTATGGCTGAGCTCAGCAAAGAGCTTCCGATTGATTGTTCTTTTTTAAAGCACCTGTGCTGTAGAATGTCATTTGTCTCTGTCGAGGGGATGGAGCAGTATGATTTAGGTCCCCACTGCTGGGCGGAGAAGGGGCCCTGCACATCCCTTGATCCCTGCCGGCCACAGGTGCAGCTCGGCTGGGTTTCCTGATGTCGATCCCAAGCGGAGCCGGGCTGGCCAGATGGTGGGATACAGAAGAAAAGGGACGAGCTACGAGTAGGGTAGGACCTACTGATGCTCAGAGGGGCCATGAGCAGGGCAGAGCCGCGCTCCCACCACAGGGGAGCAGGCTGGCAGGGGGGCAGGAGCAGCATCCCCTCTGCCCTGTGCGTCCCCAGCAAACCCCAGCAGTCACCTTTCGAAAGCCCTTCCACACCACTGATGCCGTGCCCCCCGCAAACGCCGCAAAAAGCCCCTGTTTTTGCTCTGGGCAACAAGGAGGAGTAAGAGCACTGAATGATCCCGTTCCACACAGCCCCATCATCCAGCAGTCCGGCTTCAGTGAATTCCAGGCACCCAGGAACCTGCCCCCCAAAACAGGAAACCTCCCCAGCAGACTCCAGCCCAACCAGCCCACCTCAGGAGAGACTTCTAGCTCCAGAAGGGCTTTGCAACAGCTCAATTCAAAAGAAAGGTCTTCAGATGCAACGGCTGCATCATCCTCTTCACACTGTCCTACAAAAACCAGAATCAAGGTGTGCCATCACGTCAGCTTCTACTCAAAGAGTGGTTAGTCTGGAGTTAGATTTCAGCAAATGTTTACTGGGGCTTTTAGGTCCCAGATGTTAATTCAGGTCTTTTCTTCCCTCCATATTTTCTCATGGGATCCTCAAGCTCTGGAGCAGATCCCTCTCACTGGAGGGAGAGGTATGAAAAGGGATGTGTGAGCTCCTCAGGTCCTACGGAAAGGTCCTGCACCTCCCGTGCTTGAGTCCCAGAGTCATTAGTGAGACGCCTATTCCTACAGGCACCCACGAGGTGTCCTGCAGATCAGCTTCGCGTGAAGAAGAAAACTGTGACATGGAATCATAGAATCATTAAGGTTGGAAAACACCTCTGAGATCATCTAGTCCAACCGTCAACCCAACACCACCATGACTAGCAAACCATGTCTCGAAACCATGACATCCCCGTGCTTTCCATGCAATTCGCTTTCCTCACACTCAGAAGAGTGAGCATATACTCACCCTCCTTCCAAAAACCTACAAAGCTTGGGTTTCAGGATTAATTACTGCTTTTTCTTCAGCGGTAGCGTTAATGGGGTTCCTCGTGGGGCCAGGGCATGTTACAGCCCAGCTCTCCTGAGAACATCTCTTGAACATCAAAGCCCTGATGGTTGGTCTTGCCGCTGCCTGCATCTGCGTGACCACAGCCCTGACTGGTGGGTCTGAGGCAGGGTAGGAGCAGATGGGAACTTCATGGTGAGGCTGGTCTGGGCCAGGCTGGACAGGACACGACTGCCTGGGTCTGCTGTAGCATCTGGCCTGCAGTTGGCAGACACGACACTCAGCAACTTTCTCTGAGCCGAGGAAAGAATAACAACGGAGTAAAAAATAGTCCTAGTCCCCTGTGAGTCTTGTTCATTAAAAGACAACAACATGTTTTATGGCTCACACGTTCTTCTCTCGGTGGTTTCCCCAGAACGGGACTCAACCAGATAATAAGCGAGGCTCCACCAGCCCTCCGAAACCATCTCCCGAGCGCCACGCATGCAGAGCCATAACTCAGCCTCTGTCAGCGGCTCCATCAGTCCCACCCCGGGACCACCCGAACTGCTGATTTCCTCCACCCTCCTCCCTGCTGCTGACCCCCTCCCACCGCAGCCACGGGGAATATGAGCTCACTGATTAGAAATCAATAGGACTTCAGCTCACACCTGAGGCACAAGCGCTGCCAGATGAGAGGTTGCTCCCTACCCCGCGTGGCCTCCCGGCTGTGCCCGCTCAGCAGATTTCAGCAGCTCCGGCATACACAGCTACCGAGAAGGTGGCCCTGAGGAAAGGCTCCCACTTGTGAAAGGAAACCCCAAGCAGCGCCGTGCTGTTGTGCTGCAGCTGGCGTTCTGCCGCTGGGGACGGCATCTTTCCAAGTCTCTGCTGTGGGTCATGGTCTGCTGAGCCCCAGAGCCTCCGGGTCCCAGCAGGGATGGGCTGGTCCGTCTTCAGGGTCCTTTCTCCACAGCAGCCTTCAGTCAGGCCGCAGTGACCAGAGAAAATGAGTAAGACCAGGGAAGAAGAAAGCTGTCATGTTGCACAACAGGACAGGATCCTGTTGGCAGACGAGGAGGTGGGAATGCAAAGTCTGTTGTGGGTCTGCATCTTGGGGAGATGACAGCAACTACCAGATGGTACGGCTCGCCATACTCATCCTCCACTGCTCTCTTCAGAAAGGCTCCTCCAACTCTACAGCGACGGTGTTGGAACAACAACTGAGCAGATCTGTCCTCACCAAACCACTGTTCCTCCTCCTGCCACATGGGTAAGGATGGCCCTTCAGGACATCTGTACTGAGTGTGGTGGGCTGTGCCTTGCTCCGTGTGCCTGTGGAGGTGGCCCTGAGTCCCCAGAGCTGCCCTGCACCAAGAGCTCAGACCGATCTCCTGGTGCCACCCGCCTTCCCCTTCCCACCCCAACAGTTTTGCACTCCAACAGAGAAACCAGTCCATTGGAAGACAACCCCAATGGAGAAACCAGTGCAATGGCAGATATGCTGGGTGCCTTCCAGGAAGCTGCAGTCCCAGGGTGTCTAGGCACAGCTCTGGGGCCAGGAGAAAGGAAGGTTTTAGGGAGTGAGAACTTGAGCGATACGTGCTCACGTGGCTGGTGCAGTGTCTCTGCTCTCCTGCCCAGCATGCTGGATACACGTTTTGGCTTTATAGCTTAACAGTAGACGCTAGCCACAAAATTTATGCCTGAATTCCCAAATTCTACTGTTCAAAGCCCGCTGTTAATGCTGAGCTCTGTGAAGACCAAAATTATTCAATTACCTCATGCACCATCTTACATCCACTGACTTCTCCAGCCCTCTTCATATCTCTGAAGCAGCACACGGCAGCTTGGAGGCCAAGGTGAAACATCAGGGCTAAGTAACACCACCAGACCCTCCAAGGGGGATTTACCTGCCTCTGCACGTGCCAAGAAGGCAGCCAACAGCTCGGTCCCACTTCTCAGCTCCACCTTCTCAGCATCAGCTTCACGTATTCTGCTCAGAGGTGGTACCCGCCCTCAGGATCCAGCACGGGAAGAGTCTGCCTGATCATGGACTTCCTTCACATCGAACAGGATTTGCATTCTAGGCTAATGATGTGCCAATTGCTTTTACAACAAATCCTCCCCGAGGTCTCCCAGATGGCTAGTTGATTCTTGTGGCCTGCTCTCTATGTAACATTATGTAGCTGCTGCTAACCCCTCCATAAATATGTTTTTAATGTTTAATTTGCATCTCACTCACATTCAATAACTGGTCTGGGAAATCTAAAGCGCATCTTAAAAACTGAGCCACAATAATTATTGAATATTAGATACCATCATTGGAGTATTAAAAACATATTTCTATACAGAAATAGAGTTTGAATACTCAGTATGGGGCTGCACCACACACATCGCCTGCTGATCGCCGAGAAAATGTCCAGCTTCCTATCACACTGATAGTAACAGTTCGTGTTTCTGCTGCACTTCCCATCAGGAGGATCCCAAAGCACTTTTCACACATTCACAGTGCGTGCAGTCACAGCTTCCCCAAAGAAATGCAGCATCTCTTCTCCTGGAGTCAGCATCTCCCCTGGCAGCTCAGACAGGAGAGGGATGCAAAGTGGAAGAGGCTTTCTGGAAGCAGGCAGCACCGCTCAGTCACGTCCACCAGCTCTGTCCTCAGGCACAGGGTCCTGGACCACTACGGGATGGTCTAAGGCTCTTCCCTCGGAGACCGAGCCATGGGAGCTCTGACCAAGCTGTGGGCAGCCACAAGTTCAATTTGTAAGCCCAGCGATGGCACTTGCGTGCCTAAGTGGAGAAATGTGCACCTGAGAGGCCTCTCGGCTGCGTTCACCCTCTGCTTTGCCTGGTTTTCTCACTCCATCACAGCGACTGCACAAGCAAATGAGACTTGCAGCTGAGCAGAACCTTTTCAAAGCCAGCCTCAATTAGGCTTACTCACAGAATTAGTGTACATATTTTAACAATGCAGATAATAATAAATATAGGGAGAACATGCATTAGTTCCACCTAGGGCCCTCCAAATACCCAGAATTAACGAGTTAATGTAAGAATAGAGTATGCAACTATTATTTTCCCATTCTCAAAATTTTCATCCTCTGATGGATGCACTCAAGGGAACTGTTTGAGAGCGTCTCTCTAAGGCACTTTCTTAGTAATTTGACTGTAAGGTTTTTGCTTCTGTGCTCCCAAGCAATTGGAGGAGAATCAGCACTTCCCTTGATCATGCCAAACTTTGATATCACCAGGCAGAACTGCTTCACACCTCCAAGATCTGCATGTTTTACACCCACAGAGGTGAAGATCACAAACCCCATCAACCGAGGAGCATCGCCAAACAGAGAGACGCTGTGGTCTGTCAGCAGAGTCCCTTCAGACACTGTGAATCAAATCTCCAAGGTTTTAAAAGCAAGCAGGTGTCGAGGCACTGAGCAAGTGCTCAGTCTGAACGGCTCTTCCTAAGGCTAGAGCCAGCTGCAGGGAGTTGATCCTGGCTTAGTCTCTGAGCTGGAATATGAGTTTGGGCAATTTATTTCATTTTACTTTCCCTCCCTTCCATGTGGATAACCTAACAGGTCTGTTTCTATGTGGGCACTTTTGTGGTTCCCTACAGAGTGCTGGTTTGCGGGGTGGAAATCAAAACCCACCTGCCCTGCGTCTCTATTTTGCCTTTCCTGGGTTAGAAGCAAGCAAGCTCCTTCTGGTATGGGGACAGCAAGGGAGCTGCACAACGCTCACCTTTTCCCTCTGTCAGGACTGAGCTGGAACCCCCAAGGTTTTCCTAGAGTCCATTAAGGTTAATAAATTGGCTTTTCTCACAAAGGCAAGATAATCCTTTGGGATTTATCACCACAGGGTTTAGCAGCGGCACGGCTATAGACAGGCTCAAAGAGGTGCTAGACAAACTCAGGGAAGAAAAGCCCATCCCAGGTGTACCAACCTGGATGCTCTCTCTGCTCAGGGAGTCCCTAAACAGAAGGTGAAAGAGCGAAGCCCTCCCTATTCTGATTTCTGTGCTGTCTCAGAATCGCTCCTTGGGCTGTGTGGCAGACTGGGGGTGAGCGAAGGGGACCCATAGACTGACCCAAGAACAGCATTTTCCTGGTCTTGTCACCCTGGAAAAAGAAAAAGCACGGCATGACATAAGGAGGCATTCCCGGGGCACATCAGGGCTGGTTCCCAGCCACCCCACAGGTGACCAAGAGAGACCCACGTCCCACTATGTGGCAGTGTCTTCATTCCCCATGCCCCAGCACCGAACACCAGGGTGGGACTGGGAGCAGCACAGCACAGAACGAGCCCCTCTGCTCCCGAAGCTGCCAGGCTGGCAGTTGGAGGGGAAGCAGCCACTTTTGTGCTATTTCAGTCCCAGCAGAAGCTGCAAAATTCATGAAAAATAGAAATACTTGACAGCAAGAGGCAAAACTCAGATTTCTGCAAGCTGTTTCAAGCCTGGGTTTGATGCCTGTGGCTGGCCACGTCGCTCACCCGTTTCCACACCCCTTGGAAAGCCGGACGCCTGGCCGGAGCACGCACCGTGCACCGGCTGCAGCCCCACTGTTCCGGGCATCCCCTGCCCCTCGCCAGCGCTGCGCCAGGCACAGGCAGCCCTATAACCAAATGGCATTTAATAGCAGGCTGTCGGAGTCGGTCTGCAAAGCTGTCAGGGAATCTGAGAAATCCAAGTGTAAAATCAGCATGTTTTGTGGGACAGTGGGCACAGACTGCCCATATGTTACCCACACACATCACCAGTCATCTGGGAAATGCACACATCTTAAAGGCTTTCATTTCTCCATTTTTCCCTGTTGGACTTGTCAGAGAAATTTCGCTGCCAGCCCATATACCTTCGCAAAAAACGCATGGCTCAATCTTTCACAGATGGACTTCCCTCACGTCTGGGCTTTGATCAAGGAAAGAAAACAGCGGGGGGGTGGGATGGGGTGTGGAGATTATTACCTAGAAACGTGTCTGTGGAAGCGTTTGTGCGTGCAGACGCGCTCCCGGTGCGTTCTGCGTGCTCATTTCTCCGCGTGCGTACCTGCGCTGCTGTGGCTCCGCGTGGATGCTGGATCCTGTCCTGGGGGTCCCCTCAGGGTACAACTGTGTGGGGCAGCTGCATCCCACGGGGCTGCCAGCCGCAGGCACAGCTTGTGCCCCGGCATCGCTCCCGGTAGCCCGGTACGGGAGGGTTCTCGACGGTGCATGTGATGCAAAACAGCCTGAGCGTCTCAAGTTCGCCAAGCCATTCATTCCCCCGGGTCAAATCGCCACCCCACCAACACCCAGAATCACTATCGGGTGTGGGTTTTCCCCATCAGACGCGAGCTGCAGGCAGCCAGTGAGATTCGGGGTGCAGGGAGGAGGAGGGGGGCTGGGTGGGGAACCGGAGCTGGGGGCAAGCCATGCTGCCAGCGTTTCTGGGGAAGTGCAGGCACTCGGTAACTTGTCTTTTGCAGCTTTATTCCCCTCTCATCACTGCAAGGGAAGAAAGCACATGGAAAGGACTAGGGCCAGGACTTTGCTAGAAAAAAAGATGTTAGAAATACTGATCTTCTCCCACGGTCTTCTGTTCGGGGGGAGCTGAAACAACCTACCTCCTTTCTACTCCTCTCATCTTTCCATCAGGAGGCAGAGAGGATGGAAATTTTCAGCACAGTGTTTTCACTGGGATCCTCGGAGCCCTCCTGAATACCTCATCTGGGCTCATCAGACTGGCTTTGTCTGTGTGCTCTGAATTAAAGGTGTCAAGGAAAACCTTTTTAATGACGATTGCCAGTGCTGGAGGAAAAGCGCAGCTGGTCCAGGGAGAGGTGAACCCAAAAAGGAGGCAGCTCAGTTGGTATCCAGTGGGTAGAAAGGGCGACAGAGCCAAAGGGATGGAAACAGGGGTGAGTTTAAGCCACGGCACTTGGAGGTAGACTGGTTCATTAGGCTTGGGAGGAGATCTTGGAGGAGCTGCTTTGTTTTGTCGGTTGAAAGAAGGGCATGTCAGGAAAAGCAGAAAAGCTGGTGGACGTAGCAGGGAGGGGAGCTCATGTTTGCAACAGGGGGAATTAGTTCACCGAGCACCACGAAGTTTGTTTTAACTTTCCCAGGAGCCTGAGCGGAGGCTGGAGCTGGTTATTTATTAGCAATCCTTTCAAAGGTGAACCCTGCCTGGCTGCTGCCAGGACTTGACTGGCAGCGGTGACGCCGATGTGACACCCTGCGGCACGAGGGGAGCCCGGGGTCGGCGCCCCGGCTGCGCTGCTCTCATCCCCGGGAGGATGCGCGTCCCCGGGGGTCCTTCGGGATGCACGCTCCCGCGAGGAGGGACGGCCACGCTCCAGGGACGCCCCCCGCTGCGGTGACCATCTCAGCGGAGCGAGGCAGGCTGCTGGCAGGGCGCTCCGCTCGGCCGAGAGATGCTCACGCTGCCAGCTCAGCAGAACTGGCACCTGCTGAAGGCGAGGGCAGAGCCGGCGCGTTTGAAATTTAATGAACGGAAAAATCAGCCGGAAACTGGACTTTCGAGAGGGGACTATGTCCAG
>VZTL01053599.1:72327-103154 GCA_013400535.1 Scopus umbretta | reverse complement strand
CCCCCCAGCCCCTCCGCTGCCCCTCCTGCCCCCTCCTCTCCCTGCCTGGGACCGAAACACTGAAACTCGCTTTTTTGGGCCCACACGCGCACACGCAGTCCTGAAGTATCGAGGTCTCGGAGATTAAAAGGCACCATTATGGGAGTCAAACATAAATTCTCCTTTTATTAAGCAGAGTAAATGTCATCAGTGAAAAAAAGCAGAAGAGGATGGAGAGAAGAGGAGGATTTCATTCCAGCTTCCCTTTACTTTCATTCCTGCTCCTGGCCCTGGCTCCATGCAGTTGTTTATTTAAAAGTCCAGTAGGGACATCTCATATCTTACCTGCTTTCTGTAGGGATTTTCTGCACCATTACCATCACGAACAGCATATACAGCGTCAGTGCCGTTTGGCTGGGGGCTTGCTGCTGAAACCCTTGATCACTGGCTCGGTATGGACTGGCATGGACAAGAGGACTTGCGGTGGGAGCACGGTGCCTGAACTGGTGCTGGGGGCAGGAGGGTGAGTTGCTGCCACCCGTGCCCAATGCCGGGCAGCCATGCCATCCCTCGAAGGCTGTAAGGGGGTGCCACATCACCCCACACTGCCCCCTGCCAGGGGAGACATTCAGCTGGGGCTTAAATCACCACCGCCGGGACCCTGCAGTCCTGCCCATCTCTCCTGCGTTATTAAAGCCTCTGGTCCCCCTCGCAGAGGTACCCGAAGGCTGGCGGCTGCTGCGCTCCCCTTGCTGTCCCTGCACGGCTGGCACTGCCCCTGAAGTCACCGGCAGTCTTGGGGCTGCAGGCCCCAGCAAAAACGCTTTCCTGAATTATTTAAACATCCCCAGCTCCGCAGCCGCATCCCCGGGAGCAGGATCAGTGCCTCGGACCAGGGCTGGCAGCAGGGCAGATCGGGAACGCCTGCAGCTCCTGCCTGCTTTGGTGCATCCTAAACATTCCTTGGCAGGCAAGCAACCCCTGCAGTGCAGCCACTGGACCCGCTGCCTGCAGCGGGCAGATGAAAGCCACCAGGTAAAGGAAAGCCTGGGGTGGCCAAATCCCTCCTGGCTTCCAGGGATGGCCGGACAGCAGCGGCCCCTGCACCCAGAGGAGCCCTGCCTGGCCATGCTGCTCAGGGCGGTGGGTGATGGGGAGAGCAGCATCCTCAGGGGCTGGGGCCCCTGGGAAGGGCTTCAGTTCAAAGGCCAAACCCCCATCAGGTGAGCTGAAACGTTTCCCTTAACTTGATGAGACAGAACCGAATTTTTGTCACATACTTGCCTCGCCTAATTGCCCTGCATCAGTGGCTTTCTGCAGACCCTGGAGCCAGCACAGGGCTCAGAGATGCTCGCAGGTGTGACATGCCCGGACAGGACAGCTCTGCAGCTCCTAACACTCCCTTGGCCCCGTCCGTACCCCTCTGGAGAGGCAGGGACCTGGCACATCGACACACGCTGTGACAGCAGAGGGCTGCTCGAGAGCAGCAGAGGCACCAGAGCACCCGGCATTGGTATTACACAGCATTTGTCAAGGCACAAAACTGGGAGACTGAGAGCTCATGGGAAATGTTTTTCCTCCTTTCAGGTTTAATTCTTCTGTCAGGCACTTGTCTGAGATGGTTTTATTCACACACGGCAGCAGAGAAATGGCTGAACAAAGGGGCTCCTTTTTTTATATTTCTTGTTATCTTTGTAGTCTCAGGAATGTGGCTGAATTTAATGGATGCATTACCCGGCCGTGCGCGTGTGCGAGTGTGCACAAGCAGGAAGGGGAGAGGGAGGCTGCGGAGCAGCAGGGATGCTCGCCCGGGAAATACGGCACACGGCGGTAACCACTTAATGCTTCAGGTGGAGTGTTTGCTTAAGCGAGCTTCGCAATATGGGGGGAGCACTCAGGACGCATCTTAAACAAATAACCACCGCGCACAGTAAATCTGCTGGAGAGTGGGTTTACTCCACTGCCAGGTGCTTCTTCCAAAAGAGATTTTCATCCTCCTGCATTTAACTCTGGTGCCCGGTAGTTTGGGAGAGGCAGATTTATTCAGGCACCAAGCCTGCTAATCACCGCGTTTCCCCGGCGTTGATTTAAGGGGTGGCTGGGCTCCCTGCAGCTCCTCAGCTGGGGCTGGCAACACTGTGGCGTGCCCTGGGCACCGCTGCACCCTGGGCAAGGCAAACCCTCCGGGCTTTAACCGCAGCCTTTACTGAGTGAGCCCCAAGCCGGGGTGAGACCCCCTGCCCTTCTTGGAAGGAGGCACAAATCTCAGCTTATCCTTTAACGAACCATAGCTGCGAGGTGGGCAGAGTCCAGCGCCTTCTGATTCCTACTTGGTCTCCTACCTCCTGGTCAGGACCTGAACTTCAGCTCCTCACTCCTGCACTGCATCGTGCGGTGGTCCCCAAGCCGCTAGCGTCCAACAGGCTGCACTGCACGGAGCAGCTCAGGACCAGCCAAAACCCCTTCAAGTCTGTAGCTGCAGGGAACTTTTCCCTAGAAATCCTTTCTTAGGAAAGGTAGTGTATGCCCAGAGACTAATCGTCTGGCTCTGGTCATCAGGACATCTCCGCGGCACTTAGCCTTCTCTGTTTCATGCCCCAGACTCTTGCTCCAGCCCCAAGTTCAAGGTGCCTTAGGCCTGTTTCTGGGGGCAGTGGCTGGTGCACAGCCAGGCTGGGGGGCTGCTGGTGCCCCTGCAGCCCTCTCTGAGACATCTCTCCATTCCCCCGACCAGCTCCCTCGTCTCTGTCCCAGTTCCTGCAGGTGCAGTGAACTTCACCGTATGATTAATCAATCCTTGCAAGACAGCTGCTAACGTGGGGATGGTCCCTCCGTGCTCCTCCAGACCATCCCAGCAGCAGAAACCAGATCCACCTGCACCCTACAACCTGTCTACATCTGCTGATGTCCCTCACCAGCCTCTTCCTTCACCACCATCTGGAAGAGCAAAAAAACCAACCCCAAGCCAGTGTTAAGGTTTGCATGGTTGCAGTGCACGTGCTTGAGAGGGTCCACCTCGCTGCAAGCATCTGAGTGGGAAGGGCTGTGGCAGGGGAACCAGCACCGTGGGTGGCTTATGAACACAATTACTATCAAAATTCCTTCCAAGAGAGCGGATGGATCCAACCCCAAAACAAAAACAAGGGAAAACGGAAAGTTTTGTCCTTTGAGTTCATGATTTTTTTTAAACCAGCGTCACGCTCAGGATGCCTCACCAGGGAGAGTGGCTGGGCGAGTGCCATGGTGACAGGCACTTCGCAGAGGGGATGGATGGGCTGAGCGGGCACAGGCTCTGCCCCATCACGTTGGCCCCCCCGCCCCACCAGCTCCTGCTGAGGCCCGGTGGAAGCCTTGCCCAGCGCTTAGAAGCATGCAATAAATAAATAGATAAATCATGCACTGTGGAGGATGACCTCTTCCCTGACCTCTGAGTAAATCACCTTATTCTCTGTATCATGACATCTGATCACTCCTGCTGTGGTCTGCACGCCAGGAGCAATGCAGCCAGCCCGTTCCAGGTCTCTGTCACCCAATCCGGCTGTCACGCCGCTGGAGCCTCCTGAACAACCCCACTTACAGCGTGCCTCCGCCTGTCAGCTGGGGCAGGGAGAGCGGGCTGTGGTCCTCTCTCCTCCTGACTCTCCTCCATCAGGAGAGGAGGGAAGGAAAGAGGAAAGGTGCTGCAAGCAGCGTGCCCCCTGGCGCGGGGTTGAAACGCACATTGCAGCTGCTCACTGCGGCAGGCCGTGGTTCAAAGGGACCGCAGCAAGAGAAGCAAGGGCTCCTTCGTGCATCTTTGCCCTTCCCCTCATGAACTCCCCCAGCACTCACCCCCTTTCCTTTCTGCCCCCCATTTCTCTCTCACGCACGTACAGCTTCCTTCTGTTATCTTTGTCAGCAAAGAGAACCTGATCCAGTCCATTAGCTCAGCCCCGCTCCCCTGACGTCCCCCCACTGACAGGGAACATGACACTGCACCACCAGGCACAGATGCAAGCTCTCCATCCTGACAAAGATGTGTTGAAAAAGCATTTTTGACCAAGTTCCATATCCAGGGCTAGTGTCAGACAGCGGAGGTGGAATGAAAGGACCTCTTGGCTGGAGACGCTGGAGATAAGCAGCAACAGGAAGCCTGCAAGTGAAAAAAGATGCTAGCCCCAGAAATTTTAGAGGGGAGAGCAGTGACACAAAATAATTGCTGAAAGAATGCAGCTTGATTGCAGACAGCGGGGAGAGTCTCAAATCCTGCATGGAATGAAAGACCAGGATGATAGCTTAAGGGGAAGAAAAGTTATCAGGCTAGAAGGAGTGATTTATTCAACGGAGGGGATTAAGAGTCCAAAAGTTAATGTACGTAATGTAAAACAGGATGGCTGAGGACTCCAGGAAGGGGGATGCAGGCGGGAGAGGTGCACGTGGCACGTGGCCGCAGTGCCATGCAGGGAGGTGTCAGGGTGCCATCGGCCGTGCCGAGCCCTCTGTCCTCAGCACCCATCACAGAGCTCTCTGCATGCCTCCTGCAGGGGGGCTGTGGAGGAGGAACAAGTCATTCTGGAGGGATGCAGCCAGGCATGGAACATCTTTTGTAGTCAGGACGTGCGGGTCCGGGCCCTCACTGATGCCAGCAGGAATTTGGCTGCTGGGCAGCTTTCGTAGAATCACAGAATGGTTTGGGTTGGAAGGGACCTTTAAAGGCCGTCTAGTCCAAGCCCCTGCAATGAGCAGGGACATCTTCAACTAGAGCAGGTTGCTCAGAGCCCCGTCCGCCCTGACCTTGAATGTTTCCAGGGCTGGGGCAACTATCACCTCTCTGAGCAGCTTGGCCCACTGTTTCACCACCCTCACCACCCCTTTGAGGGCAAGGGCTTTGGTGGATTGGTGGCTCCACGGGGAGACACCCCCAAGCCCAGGGTCCTGGATGTGGGTGGCCTGAAGGGTGCCGGGCACCACCATGGCCCATGACATGAGGCGATGTGTTGCCATGTCTTGTGGAGGCCAGACGGTTTCACCCCTCTCTTCTATGTGTAGATGGAAACCAAGAGTGATGTCCGGGGTACCGGAGGATGCTCTTTCCCCAGCGCTGTGCTAAAAGGCCATGAAGCGGGGTCGGGATTGCGGAGTTGTCACAACACACATGGCAAAGGGACGCCTCCCCAGACAGGAACCCCAAATACCCCCCACGCTCTGCTCTTCATCTCTCCGCGGACTGTCAGCAATGGGCCAAATCTTCCGCCGGCTCATCCCACTGCAGCCGGTGGAGTGCTGCCAGCGGCGCGAGCCAGCGTCCCCCCATTGTTCATTTAGTCCTTCCTCTATTCATCCCTCCTCTCCTCCCAGGTGCCTTGCCAGAGAGGGAGGGAATCCTGTCAATGGCTAACAAAAATACTGTGCAAATCATATTAAAATAAAAGGGTCTTGTAATTTTTAGCGTTTATTGAAGTGGTTTCTCTTTATTTCTTTTTCTTTTGGCTCCTTGAACATTTTGGAGCACAGCTGCCAAAAATGAAATGTTTGACCGGCCCCAGCGACGCTTCTGTTGGCCTCTTTCCCTTCCTTTCTCTCTCCCTCTGCTTCAAAGTCTCTCGCTCCCGCTACGCTTCTTTCACGTCACCTCCTTGCTCATCCTTCCTCTGCAGCCTCCCCGTCCCTCCCGGGTCCTTTTGTCTTCTGCTGTGTCCCGTCGCTCCCTGGTGCAGCCCCTGAGCGGCACCTGCACGCAGAGGCACTTCTTGATGAGGAGAATTTCCCTTTTGCTACTTTTTCCACGCAATCCCACTGGTCCTGCTGAGACCTTCCTTAAAGCACCTTGCCTGAAAGGCCTGTCCCTTCTCCCTGTCCAGCTTCTGGTTTCTCCTGTTCCTCCGGTCTGGAGGGGCAGGTGCTGGAGGCAGGGACCGAGAGCCCTTTGCCACTGCCAGGGCGAAGGGGTGGACCAGCTGCAGGGGCCAGCAAGGTGAGAGGATGCCCCACGCTTGGCTGTAGCCCTAGAGAAGAAGCGAGCAGTGGGGAGCGAGCAGCAGCCTTTTGCACCAGCGACGGGGGGACAGGTTGTCGCAAGCTTGAGTTCGTCATCAGGAAATGAGTGGTAAGGGTCAGTGAAGGCAGCGACTGTGGAGAAAAAGCTGCTTCCCGCTGCCTGGGAGACACACGGTCGCACCACCAAGGCACAGCCATGCTGCTGCCATGGTCAGCTGGGGCAGGAGGGAGAGTCCCCTTGTTCCTCCCCAGTCCCCTCTCCCAGCACGTGATTCCTGGGCTCTTATGGATAACATCATTGCTACCTTGCTCTCCTGGGGCGGTTCTCATCGGGCCGTTTCAGCAGATGCTGGACCAATACCTTTGTGCCCATCTCACAGATGAGGAAACTGAAGCTTAGCAAAAGCCCAAAGCCGTTTCTCCCGAGTCTCCACCCAGCCTCTGTCCCATGGCCACCCTGGGGGGCACCAGCCAGCCCGCGCGTGCTGGCTTGACCTTGTCCCTGGGCCGCACGCATCCTTGCGCAACCCAGGGCTGCAGGAGGACACCAGCCTCCACCATGCCAGCGCACGTTGCGCTGCCCAGCCCGGCTCATTCCCACTTTATTGGCAGCGTGTGATAGATACGCACACACCCGTCTGCTTCGCTGGAATGAATGCTGAGTGCTAGGGCTGCTGGCATATTTAATCCGCTAATGGTATTAATTCCCTATTAAATTAAATAGTGCAAATATGTTGCTGGTTCAGTTTGGGGAGGAGAGGGTTGTGCCTCTCCCTCCCCCACCCTTTTATCCTGGTAAAGACACTGGAGCATTTGTTAGCAGAGGGAAGAGGGGGAAAAAAAAAATCCCACAAAGAATTGCAGCATTTATGCAGATATAAAAAAAAAATGGCAGATTATTTTTCAAAAAAGCCAAAGAAAACTCCCCTTTTTCTTGCAAACAAGCTGCCTTCTCTCTGGGAAGCGGCCCTCCGCCGTTCAGCCCCAGCATGCTGGGAAGACAAAAGGCTTTTCTCGGTGGGACAGCGGGGCCGGCGGAGGCCGGGGGAACGCCAGGAGCTCGGCGAGGCCGCTCGGCAGCAGCCTGCGGTGCGGTGCCCAAGCCCAGCTCACATTTCAAAGCTGTTGTTTTTAAATTGAATGTCCTTTTCTTTTTTTTTTTTTTTTTTTTTTAATATATANTTTTTTTTTTTTTAATACATATATGCATTCAAAGCGAAGTTATGATAAAAATCTGACACAGCGCTGAAAGCGAGGGGTTGAGTTGCATTTTGGCACAGACGGGGCTCATCCCTTCTGCGGGAGGCTCCTTGCCAGAAGACATCTTGGAGTGGAAGGAATTTGAGAAATCAGGGGGTTGCATATTATTGGGCTTTATTTGTCCCGTTGAGGGGGGTGAGAGGAAGCGTGAAGGGTTTGAGTGTAAAAAAATCTGGTCTGGGAATTTACCTGCGACTGAGGCAGGTGAAAAGTGTTGGATGATGGATTCTTCCCGGTGAATGAAGAGACAAAGGGGAGTCTCTTCCCTGTCTGACACTTTGGTAGTAGCATATTTTCAGACAGGGGAGGTGAAGTAAAAAATCTGGTCTGGATCAGTGTGCTTGTATCTCATCCGATGGACTCTGCGATGCCATTTTAGATAAAGGCGATTTGCAACATGCACCTAGAGAAGACACGTGGTTGGGAACATCTCCCCATGACCAGAGCTGTTTGTTGGAGATACCAGCTCTAACTAGATCATCGACTCACTGCCTGGGAGAGGATTTTGTCCTCGTGTTTGTTGCCTTAGTCTCCTTTTTCTTTGCTTGCTGCTCAAGACCAGCATGAACTGAATGCTTCCAAAACTTCTCCCTAGGATTTTTGGATGACATGCCCCTGCCCTCCCTGGACATGGTCTGGTGAGCCCGAGTTCACAGCCCTGATTCTTACGAGTTTCCAGGAAATGGCTAGGGAGGGCTGAATTTGAATTCAAGCACGTGTGCCTGCATCACTCGGGCAGCTAGGAAGGAGAGGTATACCATGTTCCTCGGCTGTCTGATTAAAATTAACCAATCTTAATCAGATTTTCAAATATGGAACGTTTAGAGGAAGTATGGACAAATGCATAGTGATGATTTGTTAATATTGTTCAGAGACTCGTAGCCCCTAATTAATGTATTCATGAAAACCGCACACAATGCAGGTTGCGGATAGAAAACCAGGTGGAACACTGGGATTTCATTATTTATGAATTTCTGGTCACAGTCGCCCCGAAGCACCGATGTCTCTGCCACCCACACCTGACTCAACTCCATTTGTCCATCAGTGGTGTGAGATGAAGGGTTGTTAGGACAAGCTGGTGCTCCTCGCCTTGTCCATCCTGGGGCTCCCTGGCGCTTGTGGCACCCCGGGTGTGGACCTGGCTGTCCTGACTGGCCCTGAAATCCCACATCCCAGAGCCCCGAATTAGCTCCAGAAAAGCAGCAGCGGCTCCGAGCGCATGAGGGCTCCGGGGCTCATCACCTGCTCCTGCCCCAGGGAAAAGAGTGGAAATCTAAGACTAAGTGCAACTTATACCATAGCTTCTTTGAACAGGACATAACTGGCTGTTCTGGAAACATAAAAGAGTGAGTGTGAAGTTGCCTGCCCGTGAAATGGAGGCACGCAGACGGGGCTGTCCCTGAGGAGCGCAGGCGCGTGGTGTTTGGGTATGGCAGGGGTGACAGATGGCGAGCATCTCAAAGCATCTCTTCTCCGACCCCGAGGCGATTCAGGGGATGCCGTATTTCAGAGGAGGATCCTGAGGGGCTCAGTCTGGGGGTGCAGGAGGGGAAAGTGAACCCACAGTCCCTCCGGCTGTCACCTTCATCCCATGTGAGATTCAAGTGCTCGGGGAGAGGCCACCGCAAAACTCTCTCCAAAGTCCCTCTTACAGGGACAACCAAACGCTGTTTCCAAGGGCCCAGGGGCAGAAAAGTGCATCACAGCTGCAGGATTTACTCGATAACATTTCCACGAGGATTTTGCTTGCAGTTATTTGCTAAGACCATGGCTTGCACCACGCACATGGTAACAACACGTCCGAATAGCTGGTTGGTACGGAAGTTGAACTAAGATCAGCAACTCGGTTACCCTGGGGCGTCCAGACTACTGGAGTTCAATGGGCAAACCACCACCAAGCTTGGCCAAAGACTGCCACATGACGGCAAACTGCCCGTGGGACAAACGCTGCCCTGTGCGCTTGCAGGAGACATGAGGATCACCATTGCCTGAGCCGAAATACAGAGAATCCACTTGGGCAGGTCTGAAACAAGTGAAGTTGAACAGGAATGGAGATAGCCTCTAATAAGCAGATCCCAGGCACGTCCCTCGTTGGGCAGGTCCTTTATCATGTGTGTTCCTTCCTTTTTGTGCCCTTTATCATGTGTATGCCTCCCTTTTTGTAGAGGAAAAGGATTTTCAAATGTTGTACAGCTGGGAACACTCAGATGAGCGGTGCCCTCTGTCAGTCAGGCTGTTTGGGGCAGCTCGGCGAGGAGAGGGAGGCACTGAGAAAGGCCAGTGGGTTTGGAGGGCACCCTTAGCATCCCTTCTCGTTGCAGAGCTGTGGCGAATGGTGGGGAAGGCAGACGGGAAAGGAGATTTTTCCAGGAAAGTCTTCCAAAAAACACCTACCTGCCATGACGCTGTGCATTCAAGCCTGGCTGTGCAGCAAATAACAGATCGACAAAACACAAGCAGAAGGAGCTGATCTAGCTCACAGCCGATTAAGGCTTTGGGAAATCTATTTCTATTAAACTGCCAAAGGATCTGGGCAGGAGGGGGAGAGCAGGAGCAGACATCTAAGTGACACTGCAGTGTGAGTATATCCTGCATGGTTGAGTTATTGGCTGTGATTAAAGTCCCAAGTCCTTTCCTGAAGACTTAATTTAGGTTCAGACAACCAACTTTGCCCTTGTTTTGCTCTGCAGGGAGGCAGGCAAGCATCTGAGTCAAAGGGGAATCCCAAGGTATGCAGAATTAAAAGTCAGGGTGGCAAATGTCACAAGCAAAGATGCTTTTTGCTTTCTTTTCCTGGTGAGAGAGAAGTGAGGTGGTCATCCCAGAAACTTTTGCAGGAAGATCACTGATGCCATACCTCAGAGAAAAGGGCATGGGATTAGCCGGTTCCCAAAGGACTTTTTTTGAGGCTCTGCACTGAAACAAGCATAAAAGAAGCCACTTTCTTACACAGTGGACATTCATTTCATGTGAAATTAAATATGATGTCATTTCATGACTTTTCATGTCATGATATCAGGAAGGAAACTCATCTCACCTAACTTTAGAAGAGCCATCTAACTTTTAGATGACGGAGAGAGATCCCGCTGTGTCTCAAAGTCAGTGGTAGAACAGATGCTCTGGGGGGTCACTCCTGGACTTGGTCAGGGGCAGATGACATAAATGACATTTCATAAAGGCCATCACATGACAAGCAGAAGCAATGGCTTCTTGCACAAAAGCTTTTTGCAATGGCTTTTTTGCAGATCCCAGCAACAGAAGAACTTGAAGAGAGTACACAAAAGCAGAAGGTGCCATGACATATGAGCTGGGAGGTTGTCCTCTTTTCAGTCGGTGTAGCTGAGTCCGTGGAATAAAAGACAATTTAATTACTGTTGTAATAAATGGGGTTGTAGAGGCATATTATAGGCATTTATTTCACACGGTGACATATTCAGTAAATATGCTTTGCTCAACATCCTGCTTCAGTTGTACTCATTAGCAGACTAAATTAACAGCTACCATGGGCACTGGATGACTGGAGTATGGTCCCCAAAACTGAAACTGCAGGAAACTTTCCTTGCACTTTCCCATTCCGTTCTCCACCAGAGGAGATCATCTCCGTAAAACATTCATGAGCAGCTTTAAAATAATAAAAAATTAAACAACCTTTGCTATGAGGTATGAAATATTTACCATGCTGCTGTAAGCTAATTGCATATGGAAACAACGCAGTGCCTGGGCTATAGGCTAAGCGGCACCACCGGCATCCGACGGCTGCAGCCCACCGTCGCTGCGCGGGTTCCTCCGCCTGCTGGCCTGGGGGGACGAGTGGTGGCGGGAGGAGAGAAGCCACCAGCCGTTGGGGTCTCCTGGTGGTCTCCTCCCAGTGACAGCAGGACGCAGCCCCAGGGCAGTGAGCACTAACAGGACACAGGACGGCTCTTAGCTCAAGGCCGGGGTGTATGGCCGCTGCGTGGCCGAAGGCGTTAGCTAGAGCAGACTGCATGCTCAGCAAATGCTCATCAAGCTGGAGTCTCATCATACTTTGTCACTTCTCCTTCTCATTCCAGTTGCAACCCTGAAGTGCACTAATGGAAAATAGCAGAGCCGGCTGAACAAGTTGGAGCAAATGATATATGTGACAAATTAAGCCTACGTTTCTGTTCGCTTTAATCATTGCAATTTCCTCCAGTTTTTCTTGTTGTTTGGAAGTATTTAAACATCTTTGGGAGGGAGACTTTTCTTTTTTTTTTTTGGCTTGATTGCAAACAGCTCCCCGCGGGTGCTCAGTATTCAAGCTGTGTTTTAGCTGGAATCACAACTGATCGCATCAGTCACCTGGTGCTGCGGGTTGGCTGCCGGAGGAACCTCAACCCATGCAAATCCAAACACAGCTTCAGCAGCCGCTTCGGTGGAGGGACCGAAATACGCTTTCTTTGAGATAGGTAAAGTGCAAACACGCAAATGTTTGCAAAAAGCAAGTAGTACATGAGTGGGATGTGTCCGGAGATAAGGAATTGGCCTTTCCCACAATCCCTTTTCTTCCAAGAAGCCAGGCGTGCCTGTCTCTGCCCGCCTGCCTGCCCAGGGCTGTACCCGCCGTGACACAGCCCTAGTCCCAGCAGATCCCAAAAGCCCCATATCACACCGTTTTCATCAGCGAGGATAAAACCTCTTGGTCCTTCGGGGCATTAAAAGGTCATTTTGCTCCCTGATGCTGCAGCTGGGATCCGAGCAAGCAGAACCACCGCGGAAGAAAGAAATAAACAACAGGCGCAGAAAGTATCCGTTCTTTCCATTATTATAGGATTTATCTTCCTAATATACGGGGAGCGTTGCCTGGCAACACCAGCTCTGCCGACCTCTGCCATCTCCCCCCAGCACAGCCCAAATGAGCTCTAACCGCATGGAGCCTTCCCCGGCACAGCCACCAGCTGATTTACACGGGCTCAGTGAGTCCTCCGAACGCACAACGCTCATCTCTCAAGATCCAGACCTTCCTTTTTTCTCTCTGGTGGCAAACGCCGCCCAGGGAGGGACACGGCTCAGGGCAGCTGCTGGCTGGTCTGGAGGGAGGACCACCACGGCTCCTTCGCTGGGGCATCTGCGTGCTGGAGAGCCCGGCAGTGAAGCTGAGGTGCTCCTGGAGCTCGCCATCAAACTTCAAACAGCATCTGCGCCTTCAAACACATCCATCCTTTGGTAAAAGCCCCACAGACAACTTTCAAGCAGAAGCACTGATGGTGCATCCATGGACGCTTATCCAGGCTCCGCTTGTGTTGCTTAAAGTTCTCCGCAGCATTTAGCGGAGATGCTCCAGGACCTTTTCGGTCCTTTGTGCAGAGCCGTGAAGCAAGGAGAGGGATCTTTCTTGCATTGGAAAGGCTCCTGAAACAGGTGGGTTTTCTTCTGTGGAAGCATCCAGGATTTTCCACAACTGCAGCTGCTTCACCCTTGTCCTTCCATCCTTCGCTCCTAAGTCGCCATCCCTAAACTCCTTCCTGCAGCTTCCTGATTGCTCCCGGCTCCCCAAAGCTGGTGCATGGCAGGCCTGTCCTGCGAGGATCAAGGATCGTGCACGCTGGGAATCCTCCGGGCTGGGAGAGCTCACTTTAGCTCGCTTTACCGAGCTCTCCCAGCCCGGAGGATTCCCAGCACGCGTGATCCTCGCTGCAGTGAGGCAGGACCCAGCCCAGCCATGGTACCTGGTGGGAATTCAGCATTTCCACAGACCTTGAGCCCTCTTCTGTCTTGGCTCTCCTGATGCTCACAAGCAGCCGGTTTTGTTCCACTGACATGTTACAAGCAAAATGATTAGTTCAAGAGGAGGGAAAATCCTGTGGGTATTTATTAGAGGAGGAGAAAAATGAAAATACCCCGACTCGGGCGAGTTTGCAGCAGAGCAGCTGCGCTAACTTTTACAAACCTCTTTCCAAATTCCTCGCATCTCAGTAACACAGTAACATCCTCGGTGTGGAGAAGGGCTTGAGTGTGATTTACGCCCCCATCCCAGCGCTAGCCCTTTCACCGGGCTGTATTTGCGGAGCAGCAGATGCCATGGTTACTATCTGCACAGCCGGGACAGGAGCCGCTCCTGTTCCCCTGACAATAGCAGCGACTGAAACTTTATTCTTCGCTCGGGACGGCATTAATCACTCGCACATCACGGGAGCAAGGGGGTCTGGCAGAGGGGATGTTGGCCCTGCCGCCCCAGGGAGAGCCGAGCGCTGCGGAAGACTGCTGCCGCGGCAGCCTCGGTTGTGGCAATGTTTCACGCTCGCGCAGATTGCATTTTCGCTAACCAGGATATTTAGTTTTTTTCACACACTGCCCCACCCTGGGATTTCAAACCAAGAAGAAAACCGTCCGTAATGGCAGCGAAAGAAATTGTACGTTTCAAATCACCGTCCGAGGCGCGTAGCACAGCCTGAGCGTACAGGTGCAAATACCATTTGAATAACTGCAAAATCAAATCAAGGTATGCTGAAGTGCTACTGGCAAGCCTCGGCTGAGGGAGGAGGGAAGTGAGAAAGCAGGCACGAGGAAAAGGGGGAAGAGCAGGGGTTCAACCTGCCGGTGTTTTCCCAGGCAAACAGCTTCCAAAGGCAGAGCGCTGATTTTTACAGACTCCTCCCGCTCAACCCCTCGCGCCAGACGGCAACCTGCCGCCCGGAGGGACCGCAGGTCGGGTCTGCGTTAACAAGAGAGCAGTCCTCTTCCAGCTCAAAGCCTTTTACTTTCGAAGAGCCACACGTCTCTGCTTTTGCCTTCTCTAACACTAGCGCTCGGCAAGGTGCATCAGGAAACCCACCCTCCCCTCCACCCCCCTGCAGGCGCGGAGCGCGGAGGGGAGGACACCCAGAGAGGAGCAGGCGTGGTGCTCGGTGGAGAACAAGGAGCTTGCACAGATACTATGGTGACGAGCATTGTGTAGAGACCTGAATAGACCAGAATAGAAAAAAAAAAACTTCAACAGTATCACAGCCAGGATCCAGCGCGGCTCCGGGAGAGCCGAGCGACTGCCTGCACTTGTAAACTTGAGGGTGGGCTGCTCTTGTAAAGCGGGGAGCTGGCGGGAGAGGTAGGGGCAGGGAGTGCTGGAGTGATGGAGAGAATTCAGGTGAAAAAAGGTTAAGTGCAGCCAGATATTTAAGTGAGACGGAGTCGCCCCTGAGAGCAATGCAAACAGTTCATTGCAGGGAAACCTGATCCAAGGCCATTCACAGCGCAAACCCAGAGACAGGCGAGTGCCCCCTCCCCTTACACTCCATGGGATCTGGCAAGGACAGTGCTGGCTCAGAGTTCATAAATTCTTCAGCAGAAAATACTTAGATACTTAATCAAGGGCTCCTCTGTTACTCCAGAACAAGTTTACATTATTACAGGGGAAAAAAAAAAAAACAACAAAAAAAACCACCAAACCCTCAACCAAACAAAAAGGGTCCTAAATAAAGAGATAAAGTAGTATGACAGGACAGCAATAATAGCTTTCAGGTGTATGTTCTGCATAAGATTTCCAGGCAGTTGGTTTAGTTAATGGATTCCCTTAATCTTTCAGCTGTCAGCATGCAATCTATAGTCTACTGTTTCTTCCACACCGTATTTATAGGGACAAATTCAAACTTGTATAAACAGACAGGAGTATCTATTGTTGTGCAAGAGCAGGACACAAAGGGAGCTTGTCACCGATACATCACAGCTGTCTGAGAGCGGTGCCTGGAGAAGCCAGGGCGAACAGAACGCGGAGCCCTGAAGGATCCCGAGGTGTTGGGGAGTGTGGGAACCAGGGCAGCAAGGGCTGCACGGGAGGGAAGGGAGCAGACAGGGAGGTGGGCAAGGCTCGCTCATACATTGAGGGAATGCGGAGGTTTAAGCTGCCTGTCGAGGCTCTTTGGGATGCTGGGAGCTTTGACAAAGCTCTGCCCTCCTGCTGCAGGTCTAGGTGAAAAAGCAGAAAATTTAAATAAAAAATAGGAGCCGACCCGGAGCGTGAGTTTTGTAAACAAAGCACTTCCCAGGCTTGGAAACTCAGTTCCTGCCCCTCCGCTCTTATTCCCTAACCCCCTGCCGCAGTGTCACCGGCCGCTTTGAGAGTGGGGCGTTCAGCCCGGTCAGTGTCCCCAGAGAGGGCGGAGAAGGGACTTGGCTCTTCTGCCGGACCGGGCGGTAGCTGAGGAGCAGGAGCAATGGCAGAAGGGACATGAGCGCGGGAGGTGGCGACAGCGCCTGTGAGCCGGGCATCGGGGTCACTGCCCACGGACACGAGCTTCTCAGGACCCCCCCGACCAGGAAAACATCACCCAAACCCAGGGACAGATGGCAGAGTCAAGCCAGCAAGAGGTGACGGTGAGGAGACAAGGAACAGGACTGGAGCAATGGGATGCCCAGATAAGGAGGAGAAAGTCGGTGAGTAAGATCCTAGCGATGCGCAGAGGGAGGAGAGGAGGGAAAGCCGCAGTATCCTAATGACCGCCGGCTCGCAAGGGATGGAAGTAGCACCGCCAACAGCTGGAGAGACCAAGAGGCACCGCGAGGCCGTCGCAGGCAGCTTACAGCATGGGCTCTGCCACTTTGGGTATTTAAATCATGTGGCACAGCCCTGTGTGGAAAAGCTTATTTTCCTTCGATAACTCCAGTTTGAGGCAAGGGAGGTATCTTGCCACGCCTGCAGCAAACCCGCTCCTGGCACCAGTGGAATACAAATCACCAGTAACAACAGGAGAAGATAAGTTTCTGCTGTGGAAGTTTCACAGAGCCCCGCTGAAGGCTGCTGCCCAGCACAGCGGTCGTAGATACGTCTATTGGCAGAATGCAGTACAAGGCAGACGGGGCCTAACTCCTCGGGCTGGCCTGGTTTGTGTACTCAAGCACTCACGGCAAACGCATCTGAAAGATTTCCCCTCCAAACCCACCCCTGTTTGTCTGCTACTTGTTTATTTAAAAGCAGGGCTTTGCAGGCAGGGTCTCTCCTGCCGCTGCGCTGCCCCGCTCTGCCCGCTCCGCTTCCTCCCAGCCTCTGCAGGGCTCCTCTGGGCAGGCACGGGGCTCCTGCTGTGGCCGATCCAGCCTGCCCCGGTTCCACCTGGGACGCCATTCCCACCTGAGCTGGGGACTCGTGCTGCTGCTGCTGCTGCTCTTTCCCTGCTCTCGGGCTAAGGGAGCAGCGCACCTCCGGCAGCGTGGCCGGCAGGTCTCGGCAGGAGGCTTGCGGTGGTGCCTGTCCCAGGCTCAGGCCCTGGGGCAGCACCGGGGTCGTCTCTCGTGTGGTGTGGGGGGGGCTTGCAGGTCGTTCTGGAAATGTGGGGTAGGAGATGGACAGAACTGCTGCCTCCCTGCTGCATGGCTGAGCCCAAGGGGAGCGAGCTCTGCTCCCTGACCAGGTCCTGCTTTCTGCCTTGGTGGACTCTCAGCCTTGTTCAGCTCCCAAAGGAGTGCCAGGAGTCACCATCATTCATCCGCATCTTCCACCTGGATGTGCAAGGCCTGATGGAGGAGGCACCCGGTGCCTTCATCCAGCATTCGGGACCGGGGAGACCAGCAGATCCCAGCAGTGAGCTCCCCTGCCCCAGTACTCCCCTCCCTGGCTGGGAGCGCTGGGGTGACTGGGAGGAATAAGCAGTGGATGGCAGCCTTCAGCTCCCGGAGAGCCGCAGTGATTTGAATATATATTGAAAAACCTCCCAGTGTGTTAAATAAGCAGGAGGGCAGCAGGGAGATGGCACAGGAGGGCCGAGCGGTGCGGCTGGGGCAGCGGGAAGGGTGACACTGGCTGAGCGCTGCTGCCGCCTCTGCAGCAGAGGAACCGCCCGGGAGGTGCTGCATGTCCTGGGATGCAGGGGGCAGCAGCCCGGCCAGCCGGAGGGAGCATCGCAGAGGCAGGAGGACACGGTTGGATGTGGCCACGGAGGAGAAGGAGAGGTTCGTACAGCAAGAGGCAAGAGGGTGTTCGTCGTCGAAGGGGCAGCTAATGGTTTATTAAGAGGGAAGGGGTCAGGAAGGCATCATCAAGCCCTGGTGCAATTATGCCACGTATCCAGTTCTGGCTCTTCCGGACACAACTCATCCCTCTCCAGGGTAATGCAGGCCGCCTCGTGCACCTGATCCCTGCATTAACACTGTCACAAGCTGATGGTATTATCAAGCGAAGCGTAGCCTCCGGAGGAGGCAGGCTTTAACCCTTCCCACACCGGCAGTGTAGAGAGGATGAGCCCTGGGCCGTGTGGAACAACGGGTGAAGAGGGACATTCTGAGGGTCAGCTGAGTGTGCAGAGAAACGTTTGGGAGGAGAAGGGGGGGCAGCGGAAAGGCAGGGCAGACCGTGACGGATGCAAGGGGGTGTCAAAGTTGAAAGTCTTGGTAATATTTGTGGCTGCACACTGGCCCCCAGAGTTTTCCCAAATCGGATTGGACAAGCCATTGCTCTCTAAATGGCTCATCCTCAGAAAAATCGTGCCTGCTGCCATCTCTCCTCCCTCCTGATGCTAAAGAGAGACATGAAACAACCGCATCAATGCGCCTGCATCTTCGCGGAGCCCCATCCCAATGTCGCAAGCACCTGCAGCCACGGTAGGCATGGCTGTGTCCCCAGCCCTACAGCAATCCCCGGCTCCCGGGCTGGGTCGGGAAGCACAGACCCTGGGCAGGGCAGGACCTCCTAGAGGCCATGAAGATGTGTGCGCAGCTCTCGGCAGGCTCCCCGTTGGTGGATCTGGGGTAGAGCAGCGCAAAAGGCCTCCAGCAGCTGATTTTCCACTGTTTCTCTCTCCCCAAAGGCTGATCCTTCGGCACCATCCTCCCAGGTGCCATCCTCTCCCACAAAATGTGGGAGCCGTGGGGGTCCTGTCCTCTGCTGGTCCACGAGCACCCAGGCCCCTGGGTCCCTCCCTGCCTCCTCGAGGGGCAGGAGCCTCCTGCCCTCCCACGTGGGACCCTGGGGCCAAAAAAAAGGAGCGTGTGTGACTGCAGCAGGGTCGCTGAGATGCTGCAAAAGCCTAATCCTGCCAGACAGCAGCGTGCTCAGCCCCGCTGCACACACCTCCCTGTGCCATCCGTGCCTAGCATCCTCCAGCTCCCTCCTCCCCAGGGAACCCACTCCAGTCCCCAGATTTGCTGCAAAGGTTTAAATTGCGCTGTTAAGATCCCCAGGGTAAGAAAAGCAGGAGGAGGCAAACGCCCATCTCGGGGAGCCGAGCAGCTGATTTAATTCAACATTCCCATTGGAATCGTTTTATCTGAGGTCAGAACAGGTAACTACAGCATAAAATTAAAGCGGGTGCCAGAGCGCGTGCCAGGGCTGTGTTCTGGAGGCAGCCCAGTGTTTCAGCCTGTTCATTTTTATTCATTACCAGCTCCGGAGGCAGCATCTCTCCAAATCCTTCTAAATTCCTGCTCTCTCTCTCCTTGATTTCCCTCTCGTCCTGCATGCTGAAGTCTGCAAACAACTCACTTAAATCCGTTCTTCCACTGCCCATTAAGCTTTTAACACTCGCTGCATTTCCCGACAATGACGCAGATTATATTACAGCTCCTTAAATGTTAGTTTGTATTGATTCTACATATATACGCAAAAATACACACACGCACACAAACACGCACGCATCTATTGATATAGATATTGATATCCAGCGAGTGGTTCCCGTAGGTGGAGGGTACTGGAGGCTGATTGCTGTTACCTCTGGGGAACAGGGGCATCCTTGCCGGTATGAAAACAGAGAGGCCAAAGGCAAGAGCAATTTTGTAAGCAACAACTTGTGAAGCAAATGGCCTTTCCTTGGGACGTACCCAAGGTAAAGGACTAGAGGCAGCTGCCCGGCTGGCTTGAATCTGAGATGATAGAGTAGTTTCTCTTAAAAACTCCCAATACAGAGAGGTTTACCACTGCTTTCGTGGCTTAGGAAGATCACCAAAGTGTGCTGGGTGCCTAGGCCCTGGTCGGGGCTTGGCTAGGGACCGGCCTGTCATTCTTCAGCAGACGATGCTTTAAAACCTCTCTCAAGGTTTCAGCAATGGAGGAGGGAGACCAAATACGTCCCTGCAAGTCGGGATCCCTGTTCTAAGGCGGCTGGACCCTTGCAATGGATTTGGGACTCCACGTTTCAGATATGCCATGTGACTGCAGTCCAGTTACTTAGCTTGCCTCAGTTTCTCCATTCTCCATCAATTTACTCCTGTCCTTTTTAGCCGGGTGGTGCAGTTTGATTCACAGCAGTAAGTAAAGGCTCACCACGAGGGAGCTCACCTGGACCTTCTTCCAGGGCTGGTAAGTCAAAATCAGGCACTTCAGGTGGCATCTCCATAACCGTCTTGAAGACCTGTGCCCCTTTGTCACACAGAAGTGGGTTTTTTTTCAGAAGTCCAGGTCTCAGGGGCACCCAGACAGTACTTTCAGAGCTGCTGTGGGCTCACGACCTCTCGCCAGCTCCACAGGAGCCGTGCGTGCCCCAGGCTGCTGCAGCCCTCTGGCCGGGGTGGCTCTCGGGGCTCGGGGTGCCCCCCTCGCAGCACCCGTGGGGAGCAATTATCCGGGGAGCTGTGCTTGAGAGCAGCAGCTCTCTGGAGGCAGCCCGTGTCAAGGCGGCGAAGACAAATTCCCTCAGCAGATGAGGTCGCAGAGCCCATTTCTGTCATGCGCAGGGAGCTCCTCTGCTAAAAGCGAGTTAACACGGTAAAATCAGGCATTCGGACGTGGGAAAAACAGCACGGAGGGTGTTTGTGAGGTCTTTGCTGCCTCTGCTCGTGGTGCTTTCTCACACCCTTTCCCATGGCAGGATCACACTTACTTCTCCTCTCGCTCAGCCTGCCTCTGCGGCAAGCTCAGCCACCAGAGCCGCTGGCGGGGGGGCTGCCTTCAGCCCGTCCCGCTGGCACGGACAAACCCAGAGCCCTGGGAGCATTTCCATCCTGGACAGAATCAATACGAAATCTACTTGCCAAACGGTGGAGGAGCAAACTCAGATTTCTTTAAAAGCTTATAGTTTGGTTAACTTGGGTGGATTTTGACTGGCTGGGCAAAAGGCACCTTCTGATGCCCTCTGCCCTTCAGAGGGCACCACATTCAGCCAGGTCCTTGTCACTGAAATAGTGTCGCCAGTTTTGTTCTTGCTGGTTTAAGTATGAGAAAAACAAAGATGTTGTCCCCTCGGCTTGTATCCTTCGGAAACCAAATTAACTGTTTTTCCATTGAAATTTCCAAAAATCAGAACAGCTGGAAGGAAACTTCAGCCCAGAATAGTTCACCCTGGATAGTGAAAATGTGGTGAGCACTGCTTTAAGCCTCTAAAAAGAGAGCCATGTGATGGGAAGCGGTAAGCCATCGTAAATAAAGGACTTGCTGCTCATATTCCCTTTGCCACATGTGAAAATCAGGTGGTTGCAAAGCAACTCCCGCTGTTTATAGGAATTATTTTAACAAAGTAAAGGGAAAGTAAGCTCTGGGTAAACCTTGAGTAATTGTCCATTGCTTTTCTTTAACTTGAAGTCAGTGGTCACAGCATGAGCAGGACAGCTGAGGAGCTGGGAGAAATGCCCAGGACCCCCCTCCGTGGTGGGTGGCACCAGGAAGGGAAGGAATCTCCAGGGGGTTCTGTTGGGATGAACGCCTTGCTCACCGCATCGGCCGACAGCAGCCGGCTGCAGCCCCATGCCGGGCGTCGTGCCCAGCGGGTGCGTGCTCCCCGCGCCGGGCACGCAGCGAGCATCCCGCACCCGGCCTCCCGCGCATCCTCGTGGAGGAGGTGGATTTCCCCGGGAAGGGGGTTTGTTGGCTTGCGGATTAGCGGAGTTGTTGGGCTATGTGTCGCAGTCACGGCAGAAAAGCAGAACTGAGAAGCCAAATGGTTTTGCTAATCCGCTTGCTTTGATTTAGCAGTACCAACCGTCTGCAAACACAGCTTTAATCTCCATTGCTGATTTCCGGCGTGCAGGGCCTGAGCTCGACGAAAGACACCGGAAAATAAAGATGCTCAAACAAAAATTGTTCAGCAGAAGCCCCCACTTTGTACAAGCTGAGGGTCTTTGCAGAGACACCAGATTTTATTATTGCGGAGACAGCAGCCCTTCTCCCTCGCAGCTGCTCGGTGACTGCATACAGTTGCCACTCAGCATTGGAGAAACTCTTTCCCATCCCATATGTCTGGAGAAAATGCCTGCACTGGCTCCGAGCTGCTCACAAAGAGCACCGGTGTCACCTGCCACAGGGCAACGGCTTCAACTGTGGCATACTTTGCATGGAGGAGGGACCCGGGGCTTGTATTTGTGCCGGTACGAGAAGGGACACGGAGGAGGCCTGGGGTCCTACACACTCTCTGGGGATTTCAGAGTGAAGCCAGGAGGGACGGGAAGCCGAGTTTTTATCTGCCATCAGTTTTCTCCTGCGTGAGCTCCATCCAAGCACTCTGTGCGTACATCCTCCCGGTGCGCAGCGATCGGGATCAAAAATAACATTTTCAAGCGGGTCCTCAGAGGAAATGGGACACAAGGAGAGAGGAGCAATGCCCCAGCGGTGCAGACGACCAGCCCAGCCAGGCTGCGGCCGGCTCTCCAGCAGTGCCGGCAGGAGATGCTGCCGAGGGGTGGGACGTCGCCTGGCCACCTCGCTCCTCCAGCAGCCGGGGCGGGTGCGTGATGGAGAGCGATGACCAGCCGGACGTCTGGCAACACCTCTAGCCAGCGCCACGGCGGAAAGCACCGTGCTCCCTCCTGCACCCCCCAAAAGGGGGGAGCATTTGGGAAGCATGCGAGGCCATGAAGGATTTCCTCTCATTAATTAGCTGACGGAGAGGGCAGACAGGCTCTCAAGACGAGGCATCACGGACCTTGGTCCAACTCCCTAATTGATGCGGCACGGGTGATGACGGGGGCGGCGGCAGGAGCAGATCGCGGGCCCCGAGTAAAGGACCTTGACAAGGGAACGGTAAGGGCTCTTCTCACCCTTCTCTGCTCCTCTCCGTCTCATTCATCACATCGCAAACGCATTAGCACAGGGTAATTATTAAAGATCAAAGGAAGACATTTGCAAAGGTTGCGCAGGCAATGAAGCCCAGAAATATGGTTTGAGAGAGGCTGTGCCTTTGTGCCGGGATCTCAAGGAGAGCATTGTAAAGGACTGATGAAACAGTTTGACTGTGCTTCAGAGTCAGTATTACTGCAATTGATTTAAAACTTGACCCACTTTTATTTTCCGTATTGGCATATTTTATCTTTTTTTTTTTTTTTAAAGAATAATTGAGCACACCCAGGAAAATTGCCACAAATGTTTTGTTCGAGCCAAATCTGTGTTTTTCTCGGGAAAAAGCAGGTTTTTCCCAGAACAAGAATAAGGGAGAATGAGCATGTGCCTGCCCACACGTGAGCACAGGCGTGTGTGCGTGCGCTCACGGGAGGGACCTGCCCCGACCCAGGGTGCCAGCGAGCCCGCTGTGCCCACGCAGCGTGGGGAGCAGCCTCTCGGGCTGCAGGGTCCTTCTTCCGCCTCTCGCTGAGAGAAGGAGACCCGCTCAGGAGTGGAGTTTTGTCCTGACTTAGCGACTGCTCGACGGAAATTATACGCCCAGACTGTACGGCAGATGAACAGGCGCTGCCTGGCAGCTGGAATGGCAGGAGGGAGCCGTGGCCTTGCCGTGTCGGCGTGCCTTCGCCGAGCTCCTGCTTGTGATGAGGGATTCATTGCATGCTTGTGTTGAGGCACACCTTCACCATTGTCTGCTCCAACGAGGACAGCAGAGGAGCAAGGAGCCGTGTTCCGTGGGAGAAAGACTCAGCACAGCGCTGTTTTTTCCATATGGGATGCGCAACTCCACTCATCTGGTTTTTTTACCTTCAGGGCTTGAAAGGGAAGCAATTTTTTCACCTAATGGAAATTTTCTTTGGCGTGGAGACCGCAGAGTGAAAACTGCCTCATGTGCAGGTGAGTAGGGGAGGAACTGAAGGAGAGTGTTCCGAGGTTGCAGGGAGGAGCGCAGGGCGCACTTAGACCTGCGACAGCGAATACGTCAGGAAGAGACAATAAAGGGCTGAGTCGTGACAGTTTGCTCCTGGTCTTTCCCAAGTTGCTCCTGGGAATGAGAGCAACCCTGGCAGGGAGGCGGGGGTGACAGGGACGGGGCTTTGCACCTCTGGGCTGGTGTCCCCGCCGGGGGGCATGCTCCTGGGACCGCAGCCTCTTCAGAAGAGAGGAGCTCTTACAGGAGAAGGGCAGAGATCAGCCGCAGCTTCTGTCTGCCTCAGCCTGAAACCTTCCCTCTGCCCTGGCAGACTTGTTGCCACCGTTCGCTCCCCGGAAAGGGCAGGGGACACCTCTCCATCCGTCGCCCGTCGAGATCGGTGGTGTCCCACCACAGGATGAGCTCCCAAGCTGGGCAGGCTGGGCACAGCACCACGACGCTCCCTGGAAACGCCTCGCCAGGGAGCTGGAGCAGGAGCGATGCTAACCGAGCGCAGCACGGACTGCCTGCTGCCGGGCTCGGAGTCCACCGTAGCCTCGGCTCGAGCCCCGGCACGGCGGCGGCGGAGAGGAGCAGGCCAGGACTCGTCTCTGCTCCCCCCTTCCCTACACAGTTACACCCCCCTGCAAGAAACAGAGCCGGCTGCTGCCACGGCTGCTGCTTTTGAGGGGATTTAGTCTTCTCTAAGTAAACATGGAGGCAGTTGATACACACCTTATAATTACATTGCTCCACTCTGCAATTATTACATTTTCCAAGCTACAGCTGCTTCCTACTCATTATCAGGTTAAGAAACTTCTCCTGATAGTAACATCGCATTAACCCTGTAATTAAGAGGCAGACCACCCAGCGACTGGCTGCTGAGAGGGGCTTCTCCGAGCAAGGAGCGGCCGTGCCTGAGCTTGGAGGTGGCTTTCCGTGATGCGGAGTCACTTTTCCACCGCCCAAATGCCTTCCCTTCCCCCCTTCTTTTCTTTTTTTTTCTTTTTTTTTTTTTTTTTTTTAATGGCATGACAGGAGCATCCTCACAAAAATATGCCACGATGGAGGAGATTAACCGAGCGCTCAGCGAGGGGGATCTGCTGAGCCCTGTGTTTCGGCGGGCACGGACCCTGGAGCTGCCAGGGCGCCTCGCTCGCAGCTCAAGCAAACAATTTATCTGATGAATTTTGCGTTTCCCATTTGCAGGTGTGGATTTCTTTAAATGAAAAAAATTCTTCGTTGTTGGAAACGCCTGTTTCCTGCGACCCTGCCCGCAGGCTGTTGGTCAGATGCTTCTGTTCGTGTCCTCATCGGGACAAGGGATCGCCTCTGAAAGGTGGGGACGTCACCTAAAGCAACAGGGAGGGATGCCAGGAAGGCTGTGACGGTGCCCAGCCACGGCCCCTGCAGTGCCCGCCCGTGTTTCCAGCCCCGAGGTACAGCACCTTGCAGGGAGCGGAGCTGCTGAGACAGCTCAAGACTTGTGGTGGCACATCTGCTCTTTAAGGGGCATATCCAGAGAGGACAAGGTGCAAGGGCTGCAGATGGGCCCGAGCCACAGATCGAGCAATTTTAACCCTGATCCTAATAAGTCTCCTCAGCCAGGCCACTTTTAATTTGTTTTCGACCTGTTTATGAGAAAAGGGCACTTCTCAGCCCAAGAAGTTCAGAGCACCAACGTGCCCTCGCCACGCAGAGGCTGCAATTTCATGACACTCCAAGGTCTGGATAATTTAACGTTCTTGGGAAGAACTTAGCTGCTACTGCTGAATTCAGTCCATGGCATAACTTGCCACCTTTAATTACAGGAAGCAGAGCGAGGCTCCGTATACAGCAGCGTATCTGGAGTGGGATCGTAGCAGCGCAATCAAACCCACCCAGAGAGCACCCACGGGCCGGCCGGGCCGGGCGCCTGTTTAGCAGAGGAGCGGCTGAGCTCGTCCTGCCCTGCAGCCGGAGCGAGAGCTCAAGCTGCTGCACACGTTTAGCTGCCTCCTGCAGGTGCTTTCTTTTGGCTTGAGGAATAAATCTGGGAACAGTTCTACCTGCTAGAGCATTTTGCAGAAAAAGGGTTGGAACAAATACATTTAAGCTCTTGCTGTGCTCACCAGGAGCATCAGAATCTGCCTCTGCGAAGAGAGTTCTGCAAGCCAAGGAACAAAACCCTTCCCAGGCAGGAGAGCCAGGAGGTCCACCTCCCGATGCTCGCCTTGGCTGGACTGGAGCCCTGCTGGGCTTCTCACTTTGTATGAGCACAGCAGCCAGTGCTGGAGCAGAGCAAACACGGCAGCGGGATAAGCTGACAACGAAGCGGTGCCTTGCACACCCCCGCACCCATACGTTTGACTGTTGCATTCGGTACCTCAGCCTGCAACCAGGGGTGTCGCATGAACCCCCTTGCCCAGTGGATCCAGGGCCGGGGCCAAAGGCTGTTCCCCAGCACTGGAAAAGCGGTGACAAGTGCAACAAACGCACACACAAAATTTCCCTGGATTTCTTTTCAGGTTCACACGCAGAAAAACCAGTGGCCTCAAGCACTTTCTGAAGCACGACCCCATGGCCGCCTTCTCAAGCCTGCTCCCCAGAAGGACGGAGTGACTCCTGGCTCGGGGCGGGCAGCGACCTCCACCACGCCTTCCCCTTCGCCCCGGCGGAGGAGACCAGCCCGTGCCCTTGGGCACAGCAGGGTCCAGCACAGAGCACGGGGAGGGCTCCGGGCAGGAGCGCAGCATCCATGGGCGGCATGACGCCAGCCCCAGGGATGGGGGGACAGCCGGCAGCAAGCCATGGGGGTCCCCGACCCAGGCCATGGCCATGGGGGGTTTCGGAGGAAGACGATGGCAGTGCTTGCTCCAGAAGCTCCCTGTCTAATGGGACATTTCCCGTGTTAACCCGACAGCTCTGCTTTCCAGGCAGTTTATCACCCACCTAAAAATCGATGACAAGCCGGAGTGAACCCCTGACCTGGAAGTATAAATTGCCCCTAATTATCACAGCGGCTCGTCATGCGCTGGGTGCTTTGGCCGGGGCCCCGAGCTGGGAGCAGCCCTGCCCTCTGACCCCGCTGCATTTCTCTTGGTTTAAGAGCTTTTCTCCCCGTCCCAGCCTGCGATTCCCCTGCCTGGGGGATCTGTCGTCTCTCCCGGGTCCTTGCTGCTCGCTCCAAGCCTCCCCGGCACATCTGGGGCCGCCAGGGATGGTGCCAGCGATGCTGCCGGTGGCACAGCCCCTGCCAGGCAGAGCGCAGGGGTGGGGGGAGCCAGGCCATTGAAGTACCCTCTCCCCCCTTCTGGGTTTTGTTCCCAGTCCTCAGAAACGCTGCTCATTTTCTTTGTCTTCAGCCAGTCCATCTTTAAAGCGGGGGTAAAGGATACCCCTAGGAGGCATGTTTAATTAAAGTTTGCAAGATGCTTGAGGAGCGTCAGATAAATAAAGAAGGGCCACAATGGCATAGAAGTATTCCTAGGAGTGATGGGCGCCTGGGGAACCAAGGCAGGTTCCCGGGGGAGACCCAGGGGAATGCAGCGGTTTCTCCCCCATCTCCTTCCCAAGCCCTTGGCATTTGTTTAGCCCCAGGCCCTTTCCAAGGTAAACGGGGCTGTCCGACCCTGCCACCTCTTCCCACTCCAGTTGCCAGGGGCTGCTGAGTGCCCTGGCAGTTGAGCAACCCTTGAAAGGCTCTTTTCACTGTAATTAGACATGTAAAAATGAAAAACCTAAGGAAAAGAATTTATGCATCTTCTAATAGCCCTCAAGTGTCCATCCAGCCACAGCCTTTTTTTCCTGGGCTTTTATTTGGAGAGTTGCTATAATTTATGTCATGCAATTAGGTTTTTGTCTGCAGGCTCTGGGAGGGAGTGTGACTGCGGAGCGGGGGAAGGAGGCCCGAGCCCGGCAAACCCAGGGAGAAGGGGCAGCGGCTCTGGCATGTGGCTCATCCCAGAGAGCCAGCAGCCCTGCCCGTGGGGCGGCAGAGACAGGATTCGTCCCAGCCCAGGACTGACCAGTTCGTGGGGCAGCCAACGCGTCCGAAGCAGCCCAAAAGCATGGACAGGAAGAATGATAAGGGGGGAAAAATATCCCCCAGTGGAGCCTAGCACTGATGGGAACTGTGCCCATTCCTCCGGAAAACTCGCAGGGGAGGGCGGCGCTGGGTATCGGATGGGGTTGAAGCTGCACCCTTCAGCAGCTGCTAAGCGAGAGTGTCCTCAGCATCACCCCCCGGCCGGCGGAGAGCGTCGGGTGGGAACCGCTCCTCCCTGCTCAGCCGGGGTGAGCATCTCACTCCTGTGCCGCGAAGAGGGACCCGTGGGGGGGAGGAATGGGAGAGAGCGTCCCAGCGCGCCTGGTGCTGAGCCGTCGCTCCTGCTGGGGGAGGCCGCCCCGAACGCCTGTCACGCAAGGGGTTGCTCCTCTCCTCACTCCTCCAGACAGGCTTCTCCAAACGCAGCAAGGCTGTATTTTGCAGAGCGCGAGCCTGCGTGCACCAGGATAAACCCGGCAGATAAAGCCAAACACGGAGCAGAACATGCTTCCTGTGACTATTTGCTTAAAGTCATGTGAAATTTGGATTCAGAAAAACCCACGACGCACTGTCTCCTCCTTTGCACAGCAAAATCTTTGAACCTGAATCCCCAAAAGGCGATTTTTAGCTCAATGTCCATTTTATGCCCGTTTCATTGCCCACGGCCTCGGCCTTTGCAGGCCAGGCTGGCCACTTGCTGCTTCCCTGGCCCCTGGCTGCCCGACATCGGCAATAAATCCCCGCGGCTGCAGAGAGCTCAGAGGGCGGCCGCAGCCTCCTGGCTGCCCGGGGCTGCCTGCTGGGGAGGCCGGAGGACACTTAATGAGCAGCGGTGGAAAAAACCCCCAGAAACTGTCAGAAACGGTGCTGCCAAAACATGCCCGTTCAGCAAATGCTGTATCTGGGGTATCAGCAAAAGTAATCACAGCCCGGATTGTGCCGGGCAAGGCAGATCCCAGAGTGGAGGAGGCCCCTTATCTCCCCTAGACCTGCTGAGTGACTGAGCAAACATGGGCCCCTGCTCCCCCCCGGAGAAGCGAGTTCCTCCCCGCAGCCGGAGCCAGGACTTTCTCCTCTGAAGCCGGGTCCGAGCCCCCGTCCCCGGCGCGGCGCGGCGCAGCCAGCTGTGCGGAGCCCCGGCAGCGCCAGCAGATGTGAAAGCCAGATGATGCTCCCGGCTCCTGTCTCTCTCTCATCTCGCCATCAGAGGAAAAGCATCGCCTAATCCGACGCGCAGATGGTGCGGGCGGGCTTTCCCCCCGCGCTTGGCCTGGCACCTCCCACGATGTCCCCCTCGTCGCAGGTCACCGGCACTTGCGGGGAGGCAGGAAGGGCTGCGCTGGAGATGCGGGATAGCGCGAGGGGCTTTAAATGCTACCTGTGCATTCAAAGATCCTTCTGGCAACAAGGGCAGATGAGATAAACGCAGCTCCCGCGCAGCGCTGCTGCTCCGTGGGGGGACTGCGGCACTCCGCACCTCCCAGGAGTCCAATCCTGGGGCGGAAAACATTTTAGTGAAATAGAAATTGGGTCATATCCCCTTGATTGTCTGAGTAAATGGGACAGTGTGTACATTTTATTTACCTTCCTACAGGGCAAATGTAGTGAGCATGTAATAAATCATTTCTGCAGCTGCTGGGCAAGCCTCCTGCTGCAAACCCAGCAAAATTCATGCATACTAAACCTGCCCTAATTACAGCTCCCTCTCCTCCTTCACTCCTCCCAGCTCCTTCTTACACAGCCACTCGATCGCTTGTCACTCTTGTCTTGCTCCTCCTTTGCCCCATCTGCTCCTTCCTTCCCCTTCGCTATTTACAGAGGGACTCCCTGGTCACTGCCAGCGCCGCTCCTGCCCTCGGGAGCACGTGCTTGCTCCGGCTTGGCTAATGCCAGTTGGGATGCAAGTGACCGCCATCAACCGAGGTTGGGAAACCTCTCGAGTCCCTTTGGGAGCGCACAGACTTGCCGACACATCCAAACCTTCTTTTTGGCAGTTTGACCCGAGGTTTTCTCTTCCTCAAGGCAGAGCTGAGGAATGCCCCCGTCTCTCTGGGACAGCAGCGGGATGGGGAAGGATCTCCTCGGGAGGTGACCTCCCGTGGGTGCCCATGGGTGTCTGGGCAAAACAAGATACTGTTCAGACCTGAGGTTTCTCACAGCACTTCAGAAATTAGAGCAAACAAGCTGTGTCTGCATCGATGGGACAAATGACAATAGTCTTAAATTGCAGCAAAAAAGATCCAGATTGGTGTTTACAAAAGCCTTTCTAAGGATAGCAAATCGCTGGAGCAGATTGCCTGGGGCAGTGCCAGACTCCCCAGCACTCAGAACTTGTGGGAGCCTCAGAGAAATAGTTGTTGGGAATCAACTGGGAGGAGCTGGTCCTGCCCGGGAGAGGGGAGTGGGATGGGACGGGGGACCCCTGCGGACCCGCAGGACATGGCCCTGAGTCCATCCCTCCAGGGAAGGCTGGCAAGACGAACTTGGGGCTGGTTCCCAAAATCAACTTCCTGAGCAAAGGCAAGATGGGAGCAGGGACACGTACGTTAGCGAGGTCGGCAGGAACCAGAGGTGAGCCCAGGGGGAGGACCCCAGAGGCGGCGGGGGCAGATGGAGCGGTCACCCCAGGGCACACTGCGGGGCTCGCAGGCACCCCACGTTCCTGCCTCCAGCCAGGTTTCCAGCGTTTGGCTCTGGGGGGCGGTGCTGGGAGACAGCCCGGAGCACCCGGGTCACTGCGGCGCGGCGGGTCCTGAGGCAGCAGCACCGACCGAGGGATGCAGCGAGCATCGTTTAATCAGGGGTGCTTTCTCCAACGGTAATGAAACTGCGGACAGGCTGAGGGCCCTTGCTCCCCAAAGCAGAAGGGAACAGCACGACTCCCTGGCAAGCAAGGTAAGCTACCTTCACCCTGCCTGGAGCAGGAGGAAGGGGGACATGAACTTCTCCCATTTCTCTGCCATCAGAGCTGTGGTTCTCAGCTGTCGGTGAGGGGAACAGCCGTGCAACACGTGTTGGGCCTGCCTCTCTAGCTGTGGGGACCTTGAGGTCCTTAAAATAATCCCACAGAAATAAACAAACAAACAAAAAAATTAATGCCAAAAGCAAATACAGAACAGGCTTATTCCAGTCATTTTCTCCAGCAGAGTCTATTCAAAGACCGGAGAGAGGATGACACACTGGGCCAAGCTAAACACCCCTGCAACACATTGCAAACAATAGCTTCACAGAACATGAAGCCAGAGGGAATCATTGTGGTCATTTACTCTGATTTTCTGCAGAACATATGCCATGGCACTTCCCAGAATTCATTGTTTAAACTAGGCAAGGCTTGCAGAAAAATATTCACTCTTGACTTAAACTTTTCCAGGGAGGGTGGATGCACTGCGGAACAGCACCGGGGAAGAGAGGGAACTTTCTTCCTTTAACAAGTTTGAGGACTCTGTGTAACTGGAGTGAAAACCCCATTGACTGGAAACAGCAGTTCCAGGGAGATGGAAACTATTTGCAAATTTGGGCTAAGACCAGACTTAACTGAGCTGGGCATTTTCAGCACAAAGTGCTTCTTGGCCTTTTCAGCCTGAGATTAATTCTTCTCCGGAAAGGGAAGGGGGCCAAAGCAAAATTGCCACCACCTAAACCAAAAAATCAATATTCTCTTTGAGTCTGGGGGGGGGGGGGGG
>VZTL01053599.1:60102-72319 GCA_013400535.1 Scopus umbretta | reverse complement strand
TGGGGGGGGGGGGGGGGGGGTGCCCCCTCCCTACGCTTTGCTTTAAAATCTGCCAAGCTACCTTGCTCTTAGCCTGGGGCAAGGGAAGGGCATTTGATTCATTAGAAATATTTGCCTTCGTTCTCCATCTCTCCTCAGCTGTGATGCCAGCTAAGAATTTTTGTTGCACTCTTCATTTCAAATTCCCATTTTCTAACCCTCTTCCTTCAATGTCATCTCTGGTCAACAAATACGGCAATGCCGGAGAAGGGCACTTCATCTGAAAGAAGCATCCTCTGCCGTGGAAATCAGGACACCCTTTGCCCAGAGTTACATGAACCTGGCTTTGCCCTCGCTTCCAGCCTGCATCTTAAGCCAAACTAAGATCCAGCCAAAATATTCCCTCAGCCGAGGGGGTAGAGGAATTTTTCCTGCACCTCAAGAATCTGGACATTGCTCTGCAGCACAGGGTTTCTCCACAGCTGAGCAAGACCCGGCACGATGAGCCAGCAGAACCAGCACCACCAAAGCACTTGCATCAGGGCTGAGCAGTGCTCAAGCAGGGGGAAAGCTGCGTGCCACGGGGTGAGGGCTGGGGCTGTGGGGCTGCAGCCCTGCGCACGCCAGGAGACACACACCAGTGTTCCTGGCTTGCATTTTGGACCTCCTCCTCCTCTTCCTCTGAGCTGCGACTCCTACGAGCAATGCGCTCATCCCCCACTTCTGCACAGCGGGGTCAGGAATGGGAAAGCAGCCAATTTCCCTTCCAGTGTGCCTGGTCACATGAAAACTAAAGGGAAACCAGAGAAGGAGAAAAATAAAGGACACAGGGCAGCTCCGACAAATGAAAGGGCAAAGAGTGGGCAAGGGGAGGGAGGCTGGGGAACAAGGAGGTTATAAGCCATTGCCAAACCACTGCAAACCCAGTGACAAGATTATATTTGGACGAGGCTCCTGGAAAAACCAGCTGAAGGAGGGAGGCAAATCTGGCCAGGGATTAATGAGTGCTGAAATCCACTTCCACTGACAGCGCCCAGTGGCTGCTGGAGATGACAGCTGTGCCTGAGTCAATGCCCTTGGAGAGGTGTAGCTACTAATGGAGGCCTGGAGCGAGGCAGACAGACAGACGGACGTCGTCCACACCACGGGACACTCCCCAAGCCCTTTCCCTACCGCGGCCTGGGAACCTGCCGGCCCTCCTGCCCCGGGGCTCAGCTGACCCCGAGCCCAGTGGGAAGGGGAACGGAGTGGTTTAAGGCTGGCAGGAGCAGAGCCAAGAATCTCGCTGAGCAGGAATAACGATGGGCATAACACATAACTTCATCTAAAAGAAGCTCAGAGTGTGTGTGCACCCATGTGTGGACAGGGAGGGGGCAAGTAGCGTGGTCGAGGCGGGATGTAGGAACGTTTTCCTATGGCTGGGGATGAAGCCTGTGCCATCGGGCACCACAGAGCCCGGGGTCCCCCAGAGGACAGGGAGCACCGATGGGATGAGATGCTCTGGTTTTCCCCTGAAGCAGCAGCTCCGGTGGGTTCAGGGAGATGCACGTGGAAGCCTCTCTCCCCCATCACTCCCCAGACCCAGCGAGCCCCTGTGCCACCCCAGCCTGGCTGCGGGAGGGTCCCCAGGAGCCAGCGAGGACCAGTGCCTTCGGAGGAGACAAACAGGAACCACGAGCAGGTCTTGGTGGAGGTCAGTCTCCAGCCAGGAGCTGGCTCTTGCAAGGGAAGAGCCCACACATGGAAGCAGCCTCTCAGGCGGGCTGAATCATGGCTCGGGAAGAACCCAGCTACTGCAGCTGCCCTGGAGAGGCTGAACTCAGGAGCTCATGTAAACAGCCTTTGAAGACAGACAAGTTCTGGAAGATGCAAAGGCCAGGCCCAGCAGTAATTCCTCAGCAATGACATCCTTGCAGCAGGAAAATCTCTTTTATTAAGGGAAAACCACTAAACAGAAGCACTGGTTTCAGAGAAATAACCATTCAGAGCCCACCACAGCCAAGGAAGCCAAAGGCCTTCCCCACAAGCCCTGGGCTGCTTCCAAAGGGCTGATGGGTGTCAGATGCCCGTCCAGTTTGCAAACACACCAGGCTCTCATTTTTAAAGACAGCAATTCCTGAATCTCGGGTAAGAAACGTCAACATCAGAGCTGCCTTCCTCACCCTGATGAAAGGGAAACAGATCTATTACTATTTTTTCAGTAAATGTTTTTGCTGGCTACGGGACCCGCTGGCTCTTCAAAGGCAAGTGAAAATTTGGTTCCATCCAGCTGTTCCCATGCGCTGGGAGCAGAGGCGAGGTGGGAAACCAGGGCTGGCTGGGCTGTGGTGGAGCAGAAGGCCAGGCAACGACAGGCTGGGAAGCAAAACCCATCAATCACTGCTCGGGACCTTTCCTGCCCCCAGGTCTCCCTTCTCGCCAAGCTTGTGGCTGCAAACCGAGGCTCTCGGAGCAGAGAGGCAGCAGCAGAGGGGAGTCCACCACGGACCCTGCCTGGGCAGGGGGTCGGGGCCGAAATCTCCCCCACCCTGCAGAGAAGGCAGCGCCAGCTCTCGGAGGGGCTCGTTACGGACACCTTGCTCCAGCCAAGCTCCAGGCTTAGCGTTGAATGACTCGGGTGGATGCTGCCCTTTCAAATCTCACTGGGGAGCAAATACTGTTAGTGGTGGAAACTTATCTGAACTCCTTCTTACTACCATTTTCCCTTGCTGGATGCTCCCCCACGGTGCTCACTTGCAGCTTCATGCACCTGTGTCACTCCCATCTCAGAAAACTCATCTTTCTACGCGTGGCCACAGCCAAGTCTTTCCAACAAGCAGTCCTGACATGCACAAAGAGACCCTTAGGACCCACTGTCTTTTTTGAGTTCCTTATTTCTAGCACAGCAGCTCTTTCAGAAACCGCCTGGATATCATTAACCCTATTTCACAGATGGGATAGCAGAGATGGAGAGACGTAAACTTGACCTAAGCAAAGCCAGCCAGTGACTGCTAGAGACAAGCGAGCCTAGTATCCCTGACAAGCCCTGACCTGGTGCTCTGTGCACCAAATTGTGCAGAGCAGCAAGTCGTCTGCTCACCCATCTGCCCAGTTATTCACCTGGGGGCTGAGGTGCAGGGGAATTAAACGATTTGTCCAAGGATGCCAAAGGCAGATCTGGTTTGCCCAAGAAGCCATAGGAAACCAGCGGCAGAGCTAAGGTTCAAGTCCACATCCCCTGACTGCAAGAGCATCCTGGATGCATCTCACATGCCTGAATATTCATGGGAAATCAGTGCTAACAGCTCAGCCGGGGAGCCTGACAAAGGTCTACCCAGATGCTTTGCATCCTGGCCTGGGTATCCACATGGGGCTGCTGTGAGTGAGCGTGATGAAGAAAATTAAATGAAAACTCAGCCGACAAACCTGACGGTGGCCTAATTTGGATAGGCAACAAGCCCCAGGCCGTGCCTGCGGGGCTGGGAGAGCAAACGTTTCTAAACGTTTTAAAAATCCTTCAATTCTGCTCCCTCGCCCCAAGAGACTCAAAGCCCCAGGAGCATCTCCGAGCGCTTGCCCTGATCCGCCTCATCCAGCTGGGGATGTGCCGCAGCACGGGGATGGGTCGGAGCAGTCTGAAGGGAGCCAGCCCGGCTGTCGCTCGGAGCTGCGCATCACTCCCAGCTAATTGCTTGCGATGAAGCACTGTGCAGGGCTACAGGGTGGTGCTGCAAAAATCAATCAATCAATCCGTCCCGTGGGAACACGGCCATGCGGAGTCAATCTGCATCCCTGGGCACCTGGCGGGGACAGTCCTTAGGCAGGGTGAGAAGCCAGATTCGCTTGTGACTTATGCACTTGGATGATTTTGCTGGTGCTGCCTTACGCTCTGCAGCCCTTCGGGTCTCATCTGTTAGCTCTCCTACCATCCATCCACACGCGCTGTGTCCTCCCTGTGCCTGTTAACCTTGTGCATATTTTTAAATGATGCCATTTCCTTTGGCTTGCACAGCATTTTATTTGTTCTTTATAGCACCGGTCTCACACAGGGTGGATGTTGCTTGGAGAGAAATAGATGCTGCTGGCTGCAGGGAGGAGAGGACGGGCTGGCTCTCGAGGCTATAACCCTCGCTTTGACATTGACTCACCGCAGGCCAAGTGCCCCCTCTCTGCCTGTAAAACGGGGACGGTAATATTCGCCTGGCTGCTGGAGGAGGCGAGAGGGTGCGTTACCCATCTTAGACAAAAAACACTTTTTTACCAGGTAGCACGGCAAGTGCAGCGGTCGGGGGGAGATGTGCATTATAAATGCTCATATCATGAGCGTATCTGGGATGGACAATGCTCCTGTGCCTCTGGGCCACCTCCAGCGCGTGTTACAGACACCAACCGTGAAGCCCAAGGCAGAAGGGAGGCTTCTCCGCTTTGAGGGGTCTAAAGCAGTTGGCTAAATTCAGCGTAACCTCAATTTACACATCGGCTCCCTGCAGGGCTGCATGAGTCACAGCACTGCTCCCATGCCAGCCGGGACGAGGAGCCGGCAAAACGCTCCGGCCTTTGCTCTTTTCCCTTCAAAGGAAGTTGCAAGAGGTGATGGATGCTGCTCTTTCATACTCGGTGATAAAGAGGTGAGGAAAGATGGGTTCAGCTCCTTCCCACCTCCCAGGGAACTGCGGGAACCGCTGCACGCCGGGCTGGAGCAGGACGGACGCACCGTGCCCTTCCCTGCCGGCCTGGGCCAGGCGCAGGACTCGCGGCAGCGCCGGCGCTCTCCCACGCCATGCCGCAGCCGGACACACACCAGCGAGCAGATGTCGGCATCCGAGGCTTTCCTTACCTCTGGCCTCTTGCCTTGGGTCTGCCTCTGGACGAACGCGCCTGAAACCATAGCTCATCCCAGATAGCACAGCAGGTTATCTCCCGGCACGCTCCTCATCACCGCAGGCTCCGCCAGCCCTTCCTGCGCTGCTCACCGGTGCTGCCATGCACCGGCTGCTGCTGCCAGCGCTCCCCACTGACCCGGCCCAGGTCTTCCCCCCCCCAGGTCTCTGCCCTCGGCCACTGCTCCCACACCACCTCCCTCCCCGTGGCCTTTCTGCTTCCCGAAGGAGGCAGCGGGACGAGCAGGCAGGGCAGGCAGCTGGTGGCACAGGCCAGCCCCAACTCTCTGCCAGCCCTGTAGGAGCAGCGCCCCGCAGCAAAGCAGCGTGTGCCACACTCTGGTGTTTCCAGCCAGGATTGCCCCGCTCGGGGTTTTTTTTTCTAACCATGCAACGTGCCATCCCGTCTGCAGAAACCCGCTGGGCAGGCGTGCTCTTGCTCGGCAAGCCGCCTGGGAGGCACGATGCCGACCGGGCCGGGCCGCCCTGGCGTGGGTCCCGCAGGGATGCCAGCAGCCCTCCCAGTGCCCTTGCCACGCCGCGGCTCTCCCCTTTGCACAGCACCAAACTCTGCCGGCCCCGCTTGCCAGGTGAGCCGACTGCCGCCCTTGTAACACCCGTGCTGGCTTTTCATGGGTTTAACGGGTTATTTCACCTGCTGGGCAGGGACCCCTCCTCCCCGTCCCAGGGGGGAGATGAGCCCTTCTCCCACCCACAGCCGCAGGGCTGGCGAGGCACGGGGGAGCTCCCCTGCACCCACCCGGCAACCGACCGGGACAAGGCAGTCCCCAGAAGAGCTGGGGGGGTTAGTTATGAAATGGCCATCACCCAGACAGCTCTTCACTGTGCAGGACAAGCTGTGAACTCAGACCCAACACTTGTAAAGCCCCTTGCCCCTTGAGCCTCGTTTTGCATTACGGCACTAACTGGGAGGCAGCCTTTTAGTAGATAATTAATTATATTTCTATATAAAGCTTTACATCTCTGCCTGCAAGTTGCCATGTTGTGAAACACAATTAGGCGTTCGTGATTCCGTCCTGATGGTTGCCTTTGTGCCTCCCCCTCCAGCCAAAAAGCGGGGTTACGGAGGCAGCCTGGAGGCAGCGAACGCAGCACACCGCTTCCCGAGAGAAAAAAGGCCGGATTTCTCCATGGTGGCAGACCCCAAAAAGCGTACCTGGAGCTGGCCCAAGCCAGCTGGCCAGCCGGAGGAGGAAGAGGAGTTAATGGATCCCACCGGCTCTCACTCAGCAGCAAACAACAGCGATTAACAGCGAGGTGCGAGAGACTAATTGGACATTTAACCCAACGCTGGCACAGGAGGCCTTGCGCTGTAGCCGAAGAGAGGAAAGAAAGATTCACTCCTCAGCTGCAGGCTCCTCTAATAAGCCCTTTGCTGTAACCAGATACGCCCCGTGTGCACAGCATCTTCCTACAGACAATTCTCACCCCGAGGGATGCTTGCTGGGGCCAGCGCTCGGGTTGGGTGGGTGGAGGAACAGGAGGAGAGAGAGGAGCTTTATGAAAGTTGACATGAATAAAAACATTCCCTGATCTGGTTCTGTTTGTCTTTTTTGTGAGCTTTTTTTTTCCTGGTTTGGGGGTTTTTTGTTTCTTTGTGGCTTTTTTTTTTTTTAAATTCTCAGAGAAAAACAGATTTTGAAAGATTTCAGCTTTCCCTTCAGTGCTCAAAACACAAACGTAGCAGCATCAAACGACTCCACGCAAATGAGCAGAAAGCAAACGCAACTGCTATTTCTTGCATGCCCGTGGTGTGCCCGGGGCGTGCACAGGAGCCAGCCTTGCTCGCCCCGAGCCCGGCATCGCGGGCAGCACCCCAGAACCTCAGCCAGCCCCAGCTCCCCACAAACTCCACGGGAACTTTGCCTGGGTAAATACTCAAGGCCCTAATTAGAAAGGCATCACAACTGAAAATGCTACACGTACTCTCCCTGAATATATATGTTTAGTGCAGCAGACAGTTCATCCTCTGAATATAGTGCTTTTGGCTGTGCTTAAATTATCTGCAAACTGCTTGATTTTCTGCCATTGCCCATTATTCAGAGTGAGTCAGTGGCTGCAAACACAGCAAATCCATAGAAGCTATAGGGCCGCGGTGGCTCTTCCCATAGTAGGCACACCGAATGCCATACGAACAGTCACATGAGTCTGACAGTCTCGGACTGGATGATTCCCAAATCCACAGGCACTCTCCAGATAACCACTCCAGCATTCCCATCATAAATAAGCATTCAGAAGAATGTTTTTATGTCCTTTACTGTCAATCACCCGATGAATTCAATTGAGCGATGAATTTCTATTAGGGCAAGCATCCACAGAGAGCGTTTAGCTCATCTCCCACAGGCCTTGCTTTCCCTGTTTGCCACAAAGGCTCCTCTTCCACGTCGTCTTCTCTACAGACCTTCCCTCGTTGCTTTGAACCAAAGCTGGGCTCTGCCCGCTGCGTTCAAGCCCTCGCGCGCACCGGGAAGCAGGGCGGAGGTTCCCAGATGAGCACCACACATACGTGGGGGTTTCCAGGGTTTCACTGGCAAAATTTCACAGGAGCTGAAGCCGGCGATGCCAGCACACCTCCCAGGCTGCCAGCCAGGACGGCTGCAGCATCAAAGAGCCCTCCAGCCTCGTCCACGTGCTACGTTGAGTCTCTGTCTCAACCTCCCTCGCAGAGCAAGACCTGGGTTTTCTTCCAGCTCAGTCTCAAATCAAACCATGGGATGGGAGCCGCCTGCACGCGTGGCCAGGTACACTGGGGTTTGGTAGCATTTGCTGTTTCAGGCTTCCAGATGAGCAGACAGGACTGAATGCCAGAGACAACCCTCAGCTCCGGCACTGGGAAACGCTCTCCAGACGGGTTACTCCAACGCCTTGGGCTCCTCAGAGGAATGTCTGCTCAGGCTCAGGGCGCTTCCTCTCTTTGAGAGCCACCACCCCAGGTGGGTTCCCTTTCGCTTCTGTTCATCATCTCCGTAGCCAGCCCAAAGCACTGTCTGGGACTGATTAAAAAATATCAAGTGGTTCAAGGCAGGCATAAAAACTTGCAGACAACAAAAAGAAGAGCCAGAAGGAGACTCCAGCCCACCCTTGTCTAGATAAGGTGCTCGTGCAGCAGGAATCCTCAGCTGTCCCAGGTATGTAGTCATGATCTCTTAATGCTTCGCAGACTTCGCGGGTCCATATATCAGCACGCCTTGCCAAGGGAGCTCGGCTAATGAGGGTGATTTATGCAGCGGTCACTAATGGCTGACCTGGGCTTCCATCAATCTCTCCTGGAGGTTTCTGAGGATCGAGGGAGATTACAGCTTTACTGCCGTAAATACGGGAAGCGGTGCAGTGCCAGCATCACTGCTCCAGGGAGGGGAGAGAAGACACACCATGCCTTGCCAGCCAGCAGATGAGCTGCAGGCAGGAGCACCCGAGCCACGCAGCAGTCTCACCGGCAGCCCTGATGCCTCCACACGGTGCCCAGCTCCGTGCTGCCAACGCTGGGGCAGGGGAGCAGGACCCATCTTGAGCAGCAGCAAGACCAGACACCAAAGAGACCCCAGGGCGCCTCTGGCCTCCCACTGCGTTGACATGTTGCCACGATGCACAGCAGGTATCTCTCTCTGTTTCTAAATTCAGACCCATTCTTCTGCTCTGCAGCGAGTTGAATCCTCGGGAGTGAACAAACCTCGGGGCTGGGATGTCCCACGTCAGCCTCCCGTGGGCACCCCGCGGCAGGCTCTCCTGGCAGAGACATGGCACTATTTAGCAACAGGCAATACGCTGAGGCAGCTAACCGGCGCACGGAGGGTTGGGTTTCAAAATAAAACATCCTGAGCCAGCATAATTTTCACAAACTGCAAACAGCAAAGGAAGGGTTAACCCAACCACAGCCAAAAAAAAGGTGGAAATGGAGATACAGGAGGATAAAAGGGCTCTCGGGAGGGGTCAGCTTGAGAGGAAGAGAAACAGAGGAGAGAAGAGGAATTTGCTTCCACAGAAACCCCACAGGGTTGAAAGAATCTGTGAACCAAAGGGCCAAAAGGAAGGGGCACAACCTGACCGAGGTGGCACATCCCCAGGAGGGCACAGTGACTGTGCCACCCAGACACAGCCCAGGCTGGCTGGGTGCTGGGAGGGGGGCAGCCTATTTCCCGGGAAAAGGTGCTTAAACAGGAGGAGGAGGAGGCGGCCAGCCTCAGCGATGGGGCAGAGCAGGAGGCAGAGGGCTCCAGCAGCCTCTGAGCAATAGCAGCAGCAGCTTCCTCCTTGGCCTGCGGTCATTAGCCAGTATATTGGCTCAACAATGAACCTAGGGGTGTTTAGGATGCTCCCAGCCCCTGCCTTCTCCTCTCCACTTAAGGCTGACTCCTCAGCTTGTTGCTATGGGGAGGGAATAAATGGTGCCCTAGATGGATGGGGAGATGTGCTCTGCTCGGGGACCGCCGCTCCTCACGGCAGCGCTAAATTTGGCCTGATGAACTGGGAGCGGATGAGACTCCAGGGATGTAGAGCCCTGCTTTCAAGGTGATGTCTCTACCCTTGAACACAACAGTTGCTAGAAATATCCTGCTAGGACAGAGGCTGCCGATGAGAGACCGGGCCCCGTCCCACCGCATCGTTTGGGGCATCGGCGAGAAATAGTGCAAACAAATGGGAGCACAAAGCCCGGGCAGCTGGCGGCGAGGGCGGCTGTGATGGATGCACCACCGCCATCCAAGCCTCTCTGCTCAGCTGAGCACCGTGGGCACGGGCCATCGGCTATTCTGGCACGGCTCTTTCCTCTTGGCATCATCACCCTTCCTATAAAATACATTAAATATTTAGTGGAGCAGAGCGCTGAAACTGTCCGCCTCCATGCCAGGCAGGAGTTTCAGCCACTGGGAAGCGATCCCTTCCCTGGCACCTCGAAGGGTGAAATATGTGTTGAGGAGAGGAACGGCTCCAAAAGGAAAGACAGAGAGACAAGTTTGTTGTCCCAGCCAAATTCTAGCCTGCCAAATTCCGCTTCTCTAAAATGCTGCCTGCATTTTCAATAAATAACAAAATATCAAAACAAAACCCAATCTCCCCCATTCCTGCCTGAACTGCTTTTGCAGTGGGCTGCGCAGACACCTGCCACATCCACCCCGGCAGCGGCTGCCTGGCATTGTTGGGCGAATTGATCTTTGCATATAGCTTGCACATTTGTCTGTAAAGCTCATTAAGATCCGGCAAGATGAAAGGCTGTACAGAAATGTAAGATCATTATCGTTATCAAAAGAAACACAGAAAACTGCTGCTATAGAGGCAGATTTGTTTCCATATAGAAAGCTGTTCAAAGTTCTCTGAGAATCTCTTTAATAAGATGACTGTTATATGAATAAACTTCAAGAGCTTCTCTCACGCTGGGGAAAACTTCCAAGGACCCCTTTGCCTTTCACGTCTGTTGCACAAATTTTCCTTGCCATTTCTGACATATTGAAGATAATTTCAGTACAGGGAAGGGAATCCTGCCTCCCAGCCCTCCCGACTCGTGTGCTCCTGAAGTCCCAATGCACAACGGCGATGCTCTGGCTAGCAGAGGGATGGGATGGGGCAGGCGGCCGCACGATGTGACCGCAGACATCACTCGGCGCATCCCCAGCTGCCTCCCCGCGGGGGCCACGACAGCGGCTCTCCCTGGGGAGCGCCCGTGGGCAGAGGCACCCGCACGCGGGATGGGGCACGGTGCTCACCCCCAGCACCCACCGGGCAGCAGCGGGCAGCACCTGCAGCCCTCCGGAGAATAACGGTTTGGGCTTAAATACACCCAGTCCAGTTCATAGTGGTCTCCCCAGCAGAAATTCCCCGTCGAATAGCCCCAGTGTGCATCACCGTTAGCCACGGGGGGTGGGCTTCGCCCCTCATACACGGAGCAGGGACGCCCGCGGCCAGCGCCAGACAGGCAAGGTCTCACACCTCCCACCAGTGCATCCCAGTCACGACGCCAGAGACCGCGCGCGGAGCCCCGCTTGCCACGGATGCTCCAGGAGCCTCCGAGGAGGGGCTTCACCCGGGGACCGCGGCCCCCTGCGTGCGCAGCCTGCAAAGAGGAGCTTCTTGTTTAAAAATAGACGCCGGTTCCTGCACCAGGAGGTTGCTGGTGCCAAGCCTCAGGCTCAGAGCTGGCTGACGGGAACTCGGAAGCAGTGAATCTGTTCCTGCCTGGAGGAAGCAGAAGAGTTAAACTTGCTCAAGGCACCATATTTTTCCAAGAAGAATCAGTTCTTCCCACACAGGGTCATTTCTTTTTTGAAACCAGCCTCCCTTTTATCCACAAGAAAATCTGCTCATAATTATAAACCAAGGAAGAAGAGGTTTCTGGAAATATTCATTTGCAGCTGAGCCATTTTCACCCTGGCACAGGCAGAGCAAGCCTTCCTCGCTCCCATCTGTCGCGTGTGCGCCGAGCGCGGCGGCGGCGATGCCAGCCAGGCTCTGCCACCCAGCGTGGCACGCTCAGGCGGGAGAACATGACACCGTGGTGGGATGAGGAGAGGGGGGCCGCCGCGAAGCTGGGCAGGACTTGGAGCTCGCGTCCTGCCCAAGATGTTCGCCTTACACATGAACAGCTTGGCACCACGAGGGGCGGGGGAAGGAGGAGGAGCAGCAGCACAGGCGTCGTCTGAGCTCCGCTGGGGAAGAGATGAAAGGGAAAAGGCTCACGGTGCTGAGTTCGATGGGGTCTGCAGGGCCGGGGCCCAGACCACCTCTGCAGGCAATGCCTGCGGCCGTGACGGCGGTGGAGCAGAGCACAAGGTGCCGCTTGGGCCAAACACAGGCAGCAAGTGCTCCCCCTGCCCGCTCGGTACCTCCGCCGGGTACCGAGCCCAGGCGACGGGTCCTTGCTCCTTCTGCAGGGAAACGTCTACGGCTGCTCCCCACCACGACTCTCTCCCTCTTCCATAGCTGCATCCCATTTACATTGCCACGAATAAATCAATCTGCTTCTTGGTGCCTACACCTTCAAATATTTATAGACTGTTATTATACTTTTCACTCCCTCCCTATACACACATGCCCTTTCCTCTAAGCGTCTCTCCACCAAACTATGTATATTTAGTTCTTTTAATCCCTCCCCATAAATCTACCCTGATCCACTCTCTGCACCGTATCCACTTATTTCTGTTAACGAGAGGCACAGCCGAGTGCACCGCAGCGGATGGTCACGGCAGAGTTGTCCAGGAAGGGGCTGTTGTCACCTCCCTCCATGGCACGGGGCCTGGGGACCAGGGCTCAGAAGTGCATTAGACTGCTCAGAGCATCTCCTAGGCATCTACTGTAATACCCGGCTCTGGGCACCAGCCAGATTTCTGCTTTCTGCCCTCTTTGGATTTTGCATTTTCTTCTTCCCC
>VZTL01053599.1:0-43664 GCA_013400535.1 Scopus umbretta | reverse complement strand
CACCCCAGCCCATCCACTTTTCTGCTGTTATTATTCCTTTTCCACCCTGTAGCATCCCTGCCTTGCTCTGCTCCAGCAGCAAGAGGAGAAGCCCACCAGCGATGCCCAGAACGGGTGCGCAGCCAGGTCTGCACGGGCTCGTGGCCATTATGTCCCGTGCTTGCTCTCAAAGGTACCTGTCCGGTTTTATTACTGTCACTTCCCAACCCTTTGGAAACCTTCCCAAGATGTACTTACAGAATTACTGTTCCTGCTCTGAAGAGAAAACAGCTAAAACCTTGTTATAACCCCTTAATGTTAACATCTGAATGGAGGGATTATCCACTCTTACAAAAGGCTACATGTTTGTTTAACACTGTTTTCACTTGTTTGAAAGTGAATTTTATAAAGTCTCTTTCCCTCCCTGCATCTCCTCCTGGCTCCAGCCCTCCAGGTTCCCACCAGGGACAGGATGAGCCCCGGTCACCTCTAAGTTTTTCCTGCTGGAAATGCTGGTCTCAAAACTGCACCGAGATGGGGAATTTGATTTGACTTTGTGCAAGGTTCCCAGTTCTGCATCCCCGCAGCCCATCGCTGGTTGTACCGGAAGGTCCCAGGGTGAGTACGGTACGGAGAGGGCTGCCGCTGCTCCGTAAGCTGACAGCGCTGCTGATCCAACCGAAAAGAGATCCAGCGTCAGCAGGAGAAGAATTTGTCCAGTCCCCAGGTTGGGGTTGGAGGACCGACCCGTGCAGAAACGAGATGCGGTGCCCTCACTATCTTCTGCGCCAAGCAGCGTGCCCATCCCAGCAGTGCCGACAGGATCCAGCCTGCGACCAGGCAGGATAGAGAGGGGAGCAAGTCGAGAACAGATTTCCCCGCAGCCAGGAGCAGCTGCAACACAGTTTTCCCCACATTCAGCTCCAGGAAACAGAGATTGGGGAGAAATGGGAACAAAACTCCTCCAGATCTGAAAACCTTCCAGCAGGTCCAAGTTGTGCTACCACCATCTCCCGCGCTGGATCCCTCCATCCTGCTGGACCGCACCGCCGCCGGCACGGCTCGCACCAAGCACAGAGCCTCTGAAGCTTTTTGACCAACCGTGTTGTTTTTTTAGCAGCCACGGTATTTATAAATGGTTGGTAAAATATTTATGTTACGAGCCAGTTTGCCTTGTTGGTTTAAAAAATTAATATAACATTAACTCGGCTCAGAACATTTAGGTTTTTAAAAATTGAGCTGAAAATTAAACAATCGTTGAATTTGTGGTGGGAGTAACGTGGCAGCAGGAGTATTTATCACATGCAAAACAAATGGGACCGCCACTTCTCTGCCAAAGACATCAGAATTCAGGGGTATTTTTATGCCCTGAGTAAATAGTCTCAATTTTTTTGGAATAGNGTAAAAATTGTCAAATTTTTTTGAAAAATTTAAAAAAAAAAAAAAAAAAAAAGTGGTAGTTAAGAACAATCAAAACAAAGCCAAAGACATTGATGTCATATTTAAAAAATACAGGAGACTTAAAGATAAACTTTTACATTGGTCAAATATAGAAACTAATTATACCACCGGAGCCCCTACAAGGATTTCTCTGTAAAGTCCCTCCGGTTTTGTCCTCCTTAAAGAACTGCTGATGCCTCATGGAAAATACTGATACACAATTTGTTCTCAAGCACAGCCTGGCTCCTTCCTCCTTCTTTCTCTTTTGTCCTCTACTACCGAGCTCCACGCGTGGAAACAGAGGCCAAACTCCTTTTGGTGTGGTTGCACTTCGCGGTTCACACCAGAACCAGTCTGTGCGGGGGGCTGGTGGTCCCACCACGGCCACCCCGGGGCAGCTCCTCCACCCCCTCCGCCGCCACCATCCCCAGGCAGGGCGCAGGCCAAGGAGTGGCAGCAGCAGTTTGTAAAACCTCAGGGAACACCGCTTTTTGCTTTCATTTCACGGACCTTTCCAAGCCACAAGAGTGTGGTGGTGCCAGAGGTCCACAGTCAGGTGGAGAAGGGGTAGAATCAGAGGAGGAAGAGGAGGAGGTGGCTTTTGGATGGTTTCCTCCTGCCCTGGAGACAAATCTTTCTCTTCAAGATGGGACATGCTGGAACCTGAAATAAGCACTCGAGTTTGCTTTCACAAAAGAGGCAGGAAAGGGTGAGTGAGGAGGAAGAGCTCTTCTCATGGGGATAAATATCTAGTTGAGTAACCCTAGTTTGAGTAACCCTACCTAATAACACTCTCCCATTAATGCTTCATGTTAGTTGAGTCATCGGCAGAAGAATAACAGCCTACATTTTCAAGAACAACCAGTGATTTTGTGAGCCCAACTTGATGGCACTTAGAAAGCAATCAATTCTGTATGCTCATCCTCCCAACGTCAGGCAGCTTCAAAAGGTCTTGAGATGGGCACCAAAAAAAGCCCCTCTGCTTTTCAACTGCCAGGCAAACACTATATCGCGAATCCAAGAAACATTTTTATGGAGTAATTGTGCAAGAGCAGGCTTGTCCATTAAACTGTTAGCCCTACCCATAGTTATAAAACCACAGGTGAAATGGCTGAGATGGAGCAGCCAGCTGAGGAAGAGGGTGAGAATAATAAACCTTGCAGAACACCGCAGAGGAGAAAGGCTGCCGAGAGTATCCGATCGGGCTTGATAAGCTGAACCACCAAGGGAGCAAACAAATTACTTGCAGAAAAAGGACATAATGGAGAAGGTTGGAGTGGATTGTCATGCCAGTGGATGTGCTAAGGTCAAGGAGAAGGAAAAACAAGCCTAAGCAAGGCGTGGCGGCAGGGAAGGAGTCACTAACCTCCACTACTCCTCACATTCTTTGAATAGCTAAAATAATAACAATAATAAAATCCAAACTAAACCGAAGGCACTGATGTCATCTTAGAAAATATTTAAAAGAACTGCATTTTTTATACTAGTAAAATAAAGGCAGCAATTAATTAAATCCCTGCATGCCTTAAAAGGCATTTCTCTCGACGGCGTCTCCTTTCCATGAGGTGGTTTCTGTGCAATGGCGATGACACACCACAGTGGGAACAGGCTATTCCTGAACGAGAAAGGAGGTCACGGAGCTGAGGAAGGGCAAGCTCTGAGAAAGGGAGGTGAGAAACAGAGACGAGTGTCACGGAGGAGGAAGGTCGATAGCAGGCGGTGGGGTGGGGAGCGGAGCACCAGCCGTGCTGGGACTGGCTGCGTGGCCCCGCCAGCGTGGGGAGAGAGCAGTCGGCAGAGACGGAGATGCCAAAGTGAGCTGGGAGAAAATCAGCGAGCGACACCTCATACTCCAGGCCTGCAAAGTGAAGTAGGCAGCGATGGTGGCTTTTGTGGTCCTTTCAACCATCCAACACCGGTCGTGGTCAGAGAGAAGAGATGAGTGTAGGTGGGCCACCTCTCTGCTAGCCCAGGCCACCCAAGGAAGCCCAGGAGGAATGCGCTGGGGCCACCACCAGTGCAAGGACCTCTCCCATCCCCACGAGGGCGGCTCTCGCCGTGGGCAGCACCCCAGGCCTGCTCTCCGAAGGAAGCGGTCCAGCCCGGCGGAGGAGCAGCCCCATGGGCCAGGCAGCAGCAGAGAAGCCTCTGTCTAAATTGCTTCATTTAATCTATTGTTCAGCTGACTACATTGAAAATGGAGCATGTAATTGTTTCCCCGAATAGAGTCGAACACCATTAAACGTTGGTCTGAAGCTTTGCCATCCAGCAAATATTCCAGCTGGCTGGGGATCCTCTGGGATTGGCTCCGCGTCGCCATGGTTACGGACTGTCCACGGCTTTATTCCTATGGTTAATTAAAAAGCCTGTTTTACGAGGCAGCTATGCCCGGAGGTACGCTGGTATGCCGGCCCTTCTGCTGCCAGTCCACGAACTCCGCACGACCGCCGCAGCCCCGCTCTGCCGGGCAGGCACCGGGTGCCCGCAGCCAGCGGGAGATGCTGCCAGGGACGGGCATCCCCTGCACGGGGCTCTGGGCTTTCCTGGGGGGTATTCTGCTTTTGCAAACAAAAGGGCCAAATCCAGGTGAGGGATTGCATAGCGGCTGTCTTGCTCCCCGGCTGCTTGTCCGTCTCCCGTGGACGTGCCAGAGGTGGTCCTGGAGCAGAAGCAGATCCTTTCCGCCGGCGGTGAGGGCTGTGCCCGTCGGCGGGGTGGATAGGGCTCAAGGGAGCAGGGTGGCTCTTGTGGGGGATTTTGCCTGCAAAGATCAGAGTTCAAAGCACAGCCCAGCAGAGGTTTTGCTGTCCAAGGGCACGCTTCTAGCAGCAGAGCTGTCAGACCGTCCTCCCAGGCAGGGCAACAGGGAGCGAGAGTCCCGGGGAAGGTCCGGCTTTGGGAGCCCAAGGCTTGGAGAGCAGAGAGGGTGCAGCGGAGCAGAGGGAGAAGAGCACAGGCGGGCTGTGACAGACCACGTGGAAAATCCTTCCACCCCTTCCTTCAAACACAGCATTGCCGATGACCTTTCCAGCGCCTTCAGCTTTCCAAGATGAATCCCACTGCCCAGGGGAAAAGCACCGGGGCCACCGGCTGCGTCGGCGCAGATGCCAGCAGGTGGGCATGGGACATCACCCGCCTCTGCCTCCCCAGCAGCCCCAGGGACACCCCCAGCAGAGCGGGTGCTACCAGGGAGACCTCGTGGGGAGCGGGAGCAGGGGGAGCCACCTAAGTTATGTGGGAAATTGCCTAATTAGCGCACAAAATGAGCGAGCCATGGGGAAACGCAAACAAACAATGCTCCAAAATGGCCGGGCGCAAATTACCGGAATCGGCCCAATTAGGAGAAATAAGCCCGGTCCAAGCGCTGCTCACAAACGACGCCGGCAGCAGGAGGCCCCTGGCTTTCTCCATGGCGAGGACTGCCTGGAGTTGGAGGGGAAAGTCCAGAGGACCTGGGGTCTCAGCCTGGCTGGGACAGAGTGGATCCCTTGGATGGCCGCTGTCTGCAAGGGCAGGATTTGTCCCCGCAGCCTTGTAAGGGGCAACGCTGGTAGTCACAACACACCGGGTGCTTGCAGTCGGGATCAGGGTCCTATGGCAAGGAAGGGAGAGAAGGAGGGAGGGAAGGAAGGGAGGAAAAAGAGGAGAGGAGAGGAAAAAGAGGAGAGGAGAGGGCAGGACAATGTGGAAGGAAGGAAGGAAGGAAGGAAAAAGAGGAGAGGAGAGGAGTGGAGAGGAGAGGAGAGGAGAGGATAAAGAAGGAAAGCCTGCACACAAATGAGGCTTAATTATAATAATGGTATGTAGCTGATTATCAAAGCTAACATTTAGGGCTGGATATCAGACACCATCTGGTGCTTTGCAGCAGGCTGGGAAGGGCCAGGAGAAAACGAGCTCAGGTTAAATCAGGGAGAGTGCTGGCTGCAGGGGGGGCTGTGCTGGGGGCGCAGCTTTCCCTGGGCCGCTGCAGCATGTCCTCTGCCCCTCCTGCCTTCACAAACCATCCCTCCAGGGCCGGACCCTCCGGGGCTGGACCTCGCGGGCTCTCCTCTGAACCACCGGCCACGGCTCCGGGTGCTGTGTTTCACACTCAGGTTTGGTCCAAAAGCAAAAGCTGCGTTGCATGAGAAATTCAGTGCTCGGGATTTGTGCTGGTGAGCGAGCCGGCTGCTTTATGAAAGAGAATTTTTGAATCCTTTTGTCAACAGCTAAATGTTTCAGTTGACAAAGTCAATGCATGATGAGATACTATAAATATTGGATTAATTGTACTGTATGGAATTTATATCACGTAAAGATCCAAGGATTTATTTTTACCTCTGTGAAAAATAAAGCAAGAGCGTTAAAGTGATTTGTTCAGATGCATTTCCCTCAAAAACTTTGTCAAAACCCGCTCATTCCCAGGGAACCCTTTGATTTCGATAAAACCGCATTTCTCAGTAGAAACACCAACCTGTCAACAATTTCAGCCAGCTCTGCTGAACATCCTGAGCACTCGTAAAGAAAGAAACTTTCTTTCTTCCGAGGCACTTCCCTAATTGCGGAGGCTCGTTTCCGCAAGCCCGGCAGCCCCGCCAGGGCTGCCCCCGTCCACCCGGGGGTTACACACCGTGTCCCTGTCACAGCTGGGGGGGTCCATTGAGCTCCGTCGCCCCGCGGCGCCGTGTCCATCCCATCCCAGTGCAGCCGAAGCCTCGGAGGTGCTGCTCGGCGCAAGCCCATGGGACGCAGCAGCAGCTGGGGGTTGATCCGGCACCCCCCGGAGCTGCCCGAGCCCCAGCCCTGCTCGGTCGCTGCCCCCCGGGACCCCCCGGGGCCCTGTGCAGGCACCAGGGGACGGCTGTAGCACGGCGGTGGGAGACAGTCTGAGAGTCCCTCTGTGCATCGAACAGGCAGAAGCCGTCAGCGCGGCGCTCTCCTGTTAGCTTTGCTTTCCCGGCAATAAAAAAGAGCTAGCCTGCAATCCTCACTGAGGGACCAGCTCCAGCCTGGAGACATCCAAGCGCCTGTCCCGGTGCGGGCAGGGCCGTGGCGTGCCAGGCTCGCCCAGCTCTCCCATGCCCGCTGCCTCCCCTCCGACCCAGCCCAGGCCACGCTCCTGGGATTCGAGGCACCGCGGGATGCGCAGGCAGATTGTGCCAGGCAGCGCCGAGCCTCCACCCCAGCAGCCGCAAGAAGGGGACGTGTCCTCCTGGGCACGCAGCTTCCCTGCCCGGGCGGCATGGCCCTGCCGGCTCCTGTCAGCTCCTGAGAGTCTCCAGCCTCCACAGAAATCCCTTTATAGGTAATGAACGTCAAACATCTGAGCCGTCTCTGTGCCTGATGATGCTCTCAACTGGATTGTCATTTTTGAAGGAGCGCGCGTGCCCGCCTGTGTCCGGAGCATCTCTTGCCGCTGATGGATGCACTTCGGAGCAAAGATGATTGCGTGTCTGTTTGCTCTATTTCCGAGCAACCACTTTGCTTCCCGTGCCGAGGCAACGCTGCGGCACGCACGCCTGAGTGCTGGGTTGGTGTGACCGGCAGCGCCGCGGAGGGGACGCCCGCCCCGCCGCAGCCCCCCAGCACCGTTCCCACCTCCGCTCCCACCTCGCCTGTGTTTCCCACAGCCCCTTCCCGGGGCTGCCTCCGCTGCTTCCCCTCCGGTCCCGGCTCCGGCGGCTGCTGCTAAAATTAGTGGGGAGCTTCTGTCCATTCTGATACTAATAGACTCATTTTTAATAATGATGTTTTTGCAGCAATTTCAACCCATCATGGTGTCACAGGGGTATTGATGAAAAAAGCGTCTAATCCCTTTTAATAGATTCCATTTGACAGCGAACGTGTCTCAATGTTCGTTCCCAAAGGCCCCGGTGGTTTCGGTGTCACTTACGGCTGACCTTGGAGGGTAACAAGACCTTCTCCAGAAGAATGGCCCAGTGTCCATCTGGGACTGGGCTCCCGGCCCCCCTAGTCCCCTTCCCCGCTTCTCAGATGACGGGGCTTTCTCTGCTGCTGCCGGGGCACTGCCGGTCCAGGGAAGGTCTATTTTGGGAGGTCCTGTGGGGCTGGTGTTTGATTTGCTCTTTCTTCTTTCCTGGACATGAGCTGGATGGAAAGCACGCTGGCTGGCAGGGCGGGTGCTCCTTCCTTCACAGCTCAGGAGACACGGATTTGCTCTCCAGCCCTGCTGCTGGGAAGAGGAAAATCCTCCTTCTCCATGCCTAGGAGACGGGGAGAGAAGAGACAAGGGGGAGCAGCTGTTTGCAGAGCGGTGCCTGCTCCGGGGAGCCAGGGGGAGCACCCAGCTGCTGGTCGCTGCCGTCCCGCTCCCGGCTCATCCCTGGACAGGCACGAGGTGGGCAGCCACCCCGAGCAAAGCAGCCTGAAGCCTCGCAGCCTCTCCAGAGCCAGCCTGCCTGACCTGTATACAAAAATATCCCAGCAAGCACCTGCTGAAAGGTGCCAGACGGCACGTAACGAAGCTGCAGGTCCAGAAATCATTAAACAGGAAAGAATAATTGGCAGCTCTTCCCCAGCATCGCCGGGGTTGGGAGCTAAGGCAGCACCCGCCGGCTAGAAGCGCGTCCTGCCCACCGTCCTGCTGCAGGCAGCAGGGCACCGGGAGCTGCAGGATCCGTCCCTCGGCACCTCGCAGGGTGGGACAAAGGAGCGGTGAAAGGGGGACGCAGCGCGATGGAAGCGCCCTATGGCCGGACACCCTCCCGCCTGGGCTCTGCGGAGCTGCAGCCGGCCGGGAAGGTGCAAAAGCCACCCCCACACCCCGCAAGGCTCCCCGAGCCCAGAGGTGGTCTGGAAACGGGCAGCTCACCCCCGCCTGGCTGCGTGCCCTGACCCCCTCGAGCCCCCAGCCCCTGACCCCTGGTCCCACTTGCTCTCAGCTCTCCCCCCCCAGCGCCTGCCCCCCGCTCTGTCCGGTTTCTTCCCTTCCTGTCCCCTCCTTTCATCCTGCGCGGATGGAGAAGGGAGCTCTGTGTGTGTCCAGGGCGCTGGGGGAGTGAGCCCTGCCATGTGGCGGGGGGCCGGGGGGGCTGGCTCCCCTGGCAGCGGGCTGGGGGGCAGGAGGAAAGGGCAGAGCCCTGCTGTAGCTCACAGCTAAATGCTGCCTTTCACTCCAGCATTCCCAAGGAAAGTAATGAGAATAATTAAAGGTAATTTCATTTATTTCGGCTGCAGTGTGTGAAGCAGACGGGGATGGGGGGTTTCCAGCTTCTCGCTGAAGGAGGGAAGGGAAGAAAGCAGAGCTCCGAAGCTGAGCTGCCCGCAGGCAGCGGGACGGGCTAGCAGCCCCTTTACCCTGCCGGGTCCCCTCTCACCAGACCCGGCTCTTTGTGGGCTCACCTGGGAGATGGAGCCCCACAGTGGCCTGGGGCCACTCGGAGAGCATTTCAGGAGAGGGGAGGTCATCCCTCGGGGGGCCCTTCCCTTTGAGAGGCCTGTGCTGGAAATGCCTGAGCACCCTGCACCAGAATTGCCCTGGTTTGCAGCCAAGGAGAGGGGCAGAGCGGGGAGAGCATCCCGGAGCCGTGGTTTCTCCCCATCCCTTGCAAAGGGAACGCATAGCGATGCTTACTGAAACGGTGCCAGCTTGAATCAGTCCTGGCAAGGTGGAGCTGTGCCTGCGGCCCATCCGTGGGCTCGCAGGAGAGCAGGGACCGTGGTCCCAGGGAGCGAGCCCCCCCCAGAGCAGTGTCAAGAGCTCATCAGGCACTGCCACCGCCCTGCATCACTACCTGACCCCAGGGGAAGCAGCCCCAGGGAGCTGAGAGCGGGGGCTTTAATCGGTGGTTAGTTACACAAATGCCCCGGACTGAAGGGACCTAATTGGATGGCGGTGATGCTGAGCTGGGTAATTAGGAGACCATAAACCACACAGGTCACAGCTCCTCCAGTGGTGCGTTCAGTCACCGCTCCACGAGCCCAGCGATCCTCCCTGAGCCCTCCTGCTTCTGCACCACACGCAGACACTTCTCGGGGCTAAAGGAATTCCTTCATTCAGCCCAAGACTTCATCTCCATCCTCGGCATCACGACAGCAGCCCTGGAAGGCTGAGTCCTGATGGGAGAGCAAAGAAGACCCTGCTTTCCAAAATCTGGACATTTTCTAACTTCTTCAAGCGCAGGGGACCGTATCCCAGAGCACCCCAGAGCCCCTGCCTGCAATGGGGGGACTGGTGGGGACAGGGTGGCAGCACTGCGGGAGGTGACAGAGCAGCCTGAGCAGAGAAAACCGTGTCCCAGGGGCACTTGTTCCAACACGGGGAGCGCTTGGATTCACCTGTGCTCTTGACCCCATTGTGTCTCTTCCGCATGAATAATGCCAGCACTCAAACTTTCCCAGCACACGCACTCATTAAATATAAATTTTATACTCAAATATTCAACAGCAGCGTTTTGAGCGGCATGTTTGGGTGCATTTGAAGTGCTCCCTGTGCCAGGGAGCGACAGGAGCCATCCAACTGCAGGAGAGGAGAAACGCCGGGTGATGCCTGCGGCCGACCAACACAAGCGGGACTTGCAGGATGAGCTTCCGAGCATGTGGTCTACAGGCAGATTCACACACAGGAGTGAAGGAGAAATTTGTAAATCATTCCTCACGGTAAATATGATTCAGAGGAGCGACCTCCTCACTGAAGTGCCATTACAAAAACAAAAGAAGGGGGAAAGGGCAAATATCTCGGAAGGAACGTTTTCACTGCCTTCCTCCCCATCTTCGCATCACCAAAACCACATCAGTGGCTTTCTGGCCTGAAGGCACCTGGATGGCCTGTGAGTGCATCTGATACAAGAAAAGGGTCTTGCCACTGTTCGGTACCTGTCATTGCTCATCCCGGGGGCTGTGAAGATGCCATGAAAGCTCAGAGCTGCGTGTCTGAGGGCACCACCTCACCCACCAGCCCCTGGTGCATCTGGGGTTGCGGCCGCCCGCTCGCCCTTCTCTCTGCTCCCAGTTCCCAGCACGGCTGTGTGAACATGCTGCCCTTTCCCGGTGCCCCCCAGCCCAAGGGGGAGGTCTGCAGGGGATGAAGGCTGGCAGGGAGCCTGCGGGTCCCCTCCGTCCCAATCAGCTGTGATTGAACGCTGCCCCGAGCCCCCGGTTCCTCTCTGCACGTTTGACGACGAGCATCCGTGGAATCTGCAAGCCATTAGCTCTCTGTTATCTTTCTGGAGATGCTGAGGTGAGCCATATGGAAGCACTTACTCGTCAACAGCCTGGGACAGAGTTTGGTGGGGTGGCCAGGACTCAGCCCTTTGTGAACTGCAGAGAAGCTGGAACGCGTCCATTGACCCATTTAATGAGCTCCGGCAAGGGGAATTTCACACTGTGCCTGGAGCGGCAGTAACCTTATATGTAGAGAGAGGGGGAGATAATTTCTAATCTTGTCAATCACGTCGTTGTGAAATCCGCAGCAGGGTTTCTTATAGCGTGAGGGCCAAGGAGAAGGCGGAGGGCCTGATCCAGGTTCTTGCAGAGCAGGACTGCACAAGAAAGGCCTTTCATTATTTTTCTTTGCAGTCTCCTCATTTCCTCACTGAAAAAAACTAACAATATATTTATTAACTAGACAAATATTTGACTGGGACAACATGCTGAAATGACCTGCAAACGCCTCCTCGTTCCCACCAAGAGGGGCTCCTGCTCCCACCCGCAGCCGCTTTCACACACCACGTTAGGAGGTGGGCTGCTGCCTGCGCTCCCCAAACCCTGCTGGGCCTCCAGCAGCTCCGTCCACCCCTTCCCTTCCTCCAAAGCATATGGGAGAGAGGAAAATATCTCTCCCAGGTACCCCGCTGGCTCAGTTCTACTCGCCTGCATGCTGAAGTTACTTGCATGGTCTTGCAGACACTACTGCAGGGCTACCTACAGTTTCTGACTTGAAGGCACATCCTTGCTACGGGGAGCACAGATGGTCCAAGCAGCGTGGAACAAGGGACAAGGATGGGGGAGGCGAGGGTGGGTTGCACGGTCTGGTGTGCTCACACATCCAGATCACCGGCGGTCATTGCACGTGTGTCCCTCCGTGCTGCTGCGCCCGTGGACCTGTGGGCTATTCGAAGCCAGAGGACAGGCTACGCTGATTTGGAACGTGTCCGGGCAGGGTCCCTCGGCAGGGCTGCAATCCCCACCAGCCACCCTCCATGCTGGGCTCTCTCTGTCCCCTAAAAAAGAAACATCATGCCCAAATTATCCATAAAAAACTACTTAAAACCTGGACATAGACATGGGCTTTGTTGGCCTCATATCTCTGAAGACCCGTGTCCCCACCTGGTTTGGAAAGCTCTTTCCGCTGTGTTGTGTCCCTCCAAGGTGACCCGTACTTGGGGACGGCAGAGACCCCAGGTCAGCCCTTTGCACATCGGCGGGACCCTCTGATGCTGTGGCGCTGCCCGCACCGTCATCTCCGCCGCAGGGAACCGCTCCAAGATCCAGCTCCAAGCTAAAGAAACAAACAGAGCCTTTTTTCCCTGTTGTTTTTCCTGTTTTGCCTAAGAAACATAATCTTCCTCCAAAATGAAAAAAATAATAATAACTCACAGGAAGGCTCCAAGCATGAGCCGGTTTGTTGCGATTTCAATCAAAACAGGCTTTAAAAAACAAATTCCTTCGATATTCATCACATGTGTAAAACACATTAAAGGGGGACCAGGCTGGAGGAGCGGATCCCTCCGGCTCCTGGCCGCACCGGGAGATGCAGCCGAGCATCAGCGAGGGCTTCTCCCGCGTGGTGAGAGCCTGCGTCCCCGTCAGGGCCGGGAGAGGACAGGGCACCCTCGCTGGGCAGGGACCCAGAGCTCACCGGGAGCAAGTACCTGACCGTCCTGGGTTTTCCAGGTCTCACGCGATCCTCTGAAATGGCAGATTTCAGCTCTACGTATTTGGGTTCACTTTACAGAATCAGTTTTATAACCCCCACCTTTGAATCGCTGCCATCCAACACCCTTGCAGTGTTGAGGACTGCTGTGTTCCCAGGTTTGATTCCGGTAGCGAGGGCAGACAGGCCAGAAACCGCAGTGATGGGCTCTCCCTGCTCCTGGAGCTCTCAGCAGCAAAGTCTTTGCGGAGTCCAGCTGTGCACCGGCTCTGCGTGACACCACGAGCAGCCTGCCCCGTGCAGCTCACACCTCCATCACACGTCCCTCGGCCACTGGGGCATGTTTGCAAATCTGCTATTTTTTTTGGCTCTTATTATGGTGGATTACTATTTATTTGCACATATGCCAACGCAAAGTGACTGACACAGAAACGAGCACACTCCCTCACCCCCCGGGCCACGCTTTCCCTGGCAGGGTCTCTGCTCTCCGCTGGAGTCGCAGCCCTCGCTGCACCGTGCCATGATCATTATCCTTGGAGTAACACAGCCCGTTTTCTGTGGGTTCCTCGTTTTTACGAGGTGTGATGGGGAAGGAATGCTGTGTACAGTTTAATTAGGGACTAAGTGCCTTGGGGGGGAGTGGAAAGCAGCAGATACCTGGGGCACTAGCCCCAAATACTCAATCCCCCGTTAAAGCAGTCCCTTTGATGTCTGTGGCCCCGGTGTCCCACCGCGATGGCCAAGGGCAAGGGGAGGAATTGGCAGCCGGCGAGGATGCGGGAGGCTGCGCGGCCAGGCTGCACTTCGCTCCGCACCCCAGCCCTGCCGCTCCCCCCGTGCATCCCTGGCACAGCCGGAGCCGGACACCTTTGTGCTGGGCATGGAAGTCTGGCAAGCCCAGGAGTCTGGGCAGGTGGTGGGAATAAAATGGGAAAAATCAGCAGCAGAGGAAGGCAAGGGGGAAGAAATCAGGGCTCTGGGTTTCTGAGGGGGCTGAGCTGGGCTCCTAGCGTGGAGGGAAAGCCTCTGACAGGGGAGCCTTGTGGGACCTGCCACCCTGCGGAGCCGTGGCAGGGACAGGGCCACGGGACGGCACTTTGGTTTGGTCCCTTCCCTGGGGGATGAGGCTCCACTTTTCCCCAGCTCCTTTTTCTGCCTTGTTATTTTGACCAAACACATCTGGGAGTGGGAACCAAAGGTGAGAGTGGCCAAGCCATGAGATGGCTGAAGACAACGCGAGCTGCCGGACGGAGGCTTTACCTCAAAGGCCAAGGCGCAGGCAAGGGCTCGGCCGGCTGCTGGGGAGCCCAAGGCTGGGTGCTGCGCTTCCCTGCCTGATGCACAGCAGCTACACGGAAACGGGATATGGCCTCAGGAACATTTGAATTCCCGACACCCTCCACAGGAGATCCCTGGTCCAGACACGAGGCCACAGGCTAAACCGTTTTCCCTCTCTCTGCTCCCTGCAGCGGGACGCTGCGCCCAACGTCCTCTCCCACCCAAGGGGTGCCCAGGAGCCCAGCGCGGCTGCAGCGGGTGTCAGCCGGGACCCCAGCCGGCCCGGGAGCCACGCTCCCACGCAGCCGGGCGGGTGCGTGCTCCTCGCCCCGTGACTCACCGCGGAGCCGGGCACACAGTCCCGGGAGGCTGAATCAGCACCCCGGGGGCAGGAGGGGGCCCTTCCCTCCCCCTGCACCCGGGAAGACATCGTGACCTACCCCTGCTCCGTCTCCCGACTTGTTGCGGGCTGCAGGCACATGTTGTGGGAATTAGCAGCGTTGTGTCAGCGTTTGCTCATCCCGCCCATCGCACGACAAGCTGCGGGGGCCAGGGGCTGGGGTGTCACGGGGGGGGGTCCCGGCTCGGAGACGCGCTGGAGCCAGCACAATCACCCACGCCAAAGAGCCGAGGCCGGCGGCACGCACCGACCCGCCCCATCAGAGCGGAGATGCGCAAAACCCCTTGGCACCGCTCGGGGATCTGGGTCTCGGGGTGCTCCCCGAGGTGCAGGCTGGCTGAGGACACCCCTGGGGACGGGATGGAGGTGACCCTCTCTGTCCGGCAAGCTGAGATCCCCCCCCTTCACCCCAGCGTGGCTTTCCCCCGCTCCAGCCCTGCCAGATCTGCAGGATGCTCCGCAGGGAGCAGCTTTCCCAGGCTGGGCACAGGCCAGGGCCGAGGGCTGGTCTCGGGGTGCTCGGAGCGGCCCCGGCAGCATCCTCACCACGATCCCTTTCACTCTCAGGGCTGGTTTGAATTACAGCAGCGAAGCCTCATTTCTCTTCCTCCTGGGCTGGCGGGGCGCCGGGAGCGCACGGGGAAGGGAAGGAGTGTTTCTGCTGGCAGCATTGCCAACCATCAGAGGAGTTACAGGCACTTCATAAATATCCAGTGTTTAAGAGCTCGCAGGCTGCGGATGGCCACGGCAGCGAAAGTCAACTGCCCCCCACCAGCACCGCGAGGGGAACAGCCTGTCACCCCCAGCCAGGGGATCCTCCTCGCACGACGTCCGCAGGGCGTTTGCCAAATATTGCGAGGAGCCCTCGCCAGCCCTTGCTCGGCTCCATGCACCGCGCATCCCGTGCTGCCCAGGAGGCTGGGCAAGGACTCACTGGCAGGGAGCAGGACGGCTGCAGCTCCCCCTTTGCTGCACGATTCCTGGCGCTGAATGCCTTGCCCTTCCTTTGCTGCCCCACAGCACGATTGCTCCCCGCAGAAACAGCGCCCACTTGGCCTGCGCCCACTGCCACACAAAGCCCGGTGCCGCGCGAAGCAACGTGGGCAGCCCGCAGGGTGCTACGGGGCGCCGGGACCACCCTGGGGAGACTGGCCCAGGAGCTGCGGGCACGCAGCAAGGCAAAGCCCGGTGGGGATCCGTTATCGAGGTCGCCGGGTGCCTCCTCCCTGCTAGGACACTGCTCCTCACGCAGCCCCTGCCGGGCTGGGAGCTCCCGGCTATCGGCGGGGAGCGGCACGCGAAGTCTGCGGCAGAAAATGCGACTAAACCCAAGAACCCTGCCTCTGCCGGGCAGCCCTAGCATCCCTCCTCCTCCTCCGCGGGGAGCAACCTTCGCAGCACCCCGCATTTACGGATGTCTCCAGCGCTGCAAAGCATGGGTCAGCCAGAAATGGGGGCCACTTCCAAGGCTGGGCGAGAGCCCCTTCCCCATCCTTGTTGCTTGTCATCCCCACAGGGCTGGCATCACGCAGGACAGGACGGTGCCTTGGCCTACCACCCTGCCTGCCCTGCCCTGCCCTGCCTGCACCTGGGGAGCGCAGACACCCAGCTCCGCTCTCCCGCCTCCTCGGCTACCGCAATGTGACTCCTCCGTTCTGTAAATAATTTCCATTTTCATTTCTTAGCAGCAGGGTGACACATGGAAGTGGAGATGTGAACTCAGCACACAGACACATGCCTCATCTGATTAGGACAACTCTTAAGTAGGTCAGAGCCTGGATTTAAGCTGCTTGACAGTTCCCCTATAAAACATACCTAGTTTAATGCCCTGTATATTTTTTGTGATGTGAAATAGGAGCGGTTTATAGGGGCGATGTTGGGTAGCAGATGTTATTCCCACGCTGGGGGAGGGCAGCGGTGGGGAAAGTGGCTGCCGCAAATGAACCGGTGATTAAGGTCATTAAAGAATCTTAACCCAGGGGCACTGGGGGGACGACGGGAAGGGGACCGCCGGGCCCCACTGGCACTAACCCCCGCACACCTCAGTTTAGGCAGCTTAATGCCGCCAGTGGGCACCGTCTTGCTATATCTGTATGTTTCTTTAAATCTCCAGCTCCTGGAGTCCTGTGATTATAGGAGAAAGGCCACTTTTGGCATCCTCTTTCCCTTTTTCTTTTTTTGGAGTAGAAGCAGCAGGTCACGTTTCAAAACAAGATCCCTACAGACCCAGACGCCACAAGGCAAGCGTAAGAGAAAGCACTCATATCAGTGAAAAACCATAATCTCCTGGTGTTCCAAAGCCCGTCTCCCAGTGCCTGCATGCTCGGTGTCGGCAGTGCCACGCCACCGCACAGCTCTGCCACAGCACCGCAGATGCTGCCTGTGACCGGGGGCCCCCTTGCCCTGCCACGGAGGGGCTGACTGAGCACCCACTGCCATGGCCTGAGCCATCTGGGGGCCTCTGGGTCCCCTGCTCCAGCCCCACTCCTCTGGGTCAGAGATAACAGTAAAACCCTGGCCCTCGGGCAATGGAAGCTGACCTTCCTCGTCTTCCCTCTGGCCGCTGGGGCAGTTTGGATGGGGACATTGCGGCAAAGACCTGGGGACCTGCGGTGACCGTCTGCACCTCTTGGGCTCCCTCTGGCCGCAGAGCACCCATGAGCTCCCACGGCTTAGGATGCGCGGCGATGCTCTGCTGCCCGGAGAAGCCGCTGCCCTTGCCGGGGCTCCCGTTTAGCAGCCCCCCCCCTCACCCCAGCTCACCCGGCATCCCCAGCTCACCCCGCAGTGCCCCGCGGGCAGCCCACGGGCAGCTGCCTGGGGGCTCCTCCGCCAGCCCCCGGCCCCCACTCCTCCCGCACATCTCCAGCCCCCTCAGCGACATGCTTTCTGATCAGAAAGGAAAGAGGCATGATTTAAACCTGACCTCTCACCCCAAGCTGTGTCTGTAATCAGACGAGCAAACGTTAATAGGCCGAGCCAGGCAGCGGAGCCCAAAGCCCAGATAAAACCCAGCCCCGACGACAATTCAATTTCCTTCCATGAGATCAACTTGCAGCTTTAGCAAAGCCACTTGTGCGGTCGCTGGGCTGAAACAATCTGGGCTGGCAGGCACGGCCGCACTGCCTTCAGCTGGCACCGCCTGAGCTGCTCCTGCACGGCAGCCCCCCCCGACCGGCACCTTCCCGGGGGGCTGCCCACCGCCCCGCAGCACCCCAGCACCCAGCGCGGCCCGCGGACGCCGATCTCGTGCATCCCCTTGGACCAGGGATGGGGAGCACATGGGACTTGCTGCCTTGCAGGGGAGGGGGGTTATTTCCAGAGAGGGCTCTTCCACACACATCTAACCCAGGGGGGCTTGCAGGCTGCCCCGGGGAGGCCAGGCTTGCCCCTCGCCCCGGAGCACCCATGAGCATGGTGAGCCAGGCGGGCCAAGGCAACGGGAGGATCGCAGCGTGCTCCTGGCGCTGGGACAGTCCTGCTTCCAGGCTGGCCATGCTGATCTCTCCACAGGGTACACAACCCTCCTCCTTTTCCTCCTCCTCCTCTTCCTCCTGCTGCTCAGACCTGGTGTGTGCGAGGAGACAGGGAAGGCTGGAGACGGAAGCACAGGTGGGATATGTTTTCCATTGCAAGCAGCAAATAATGTCCGCATGAAAGACACGATGCTGGCTTTGGCTTTCTCTTCTNTGGTGGGTTTTTGTTTTTTTTTTTTTTTTTTTTTTTTTTTTTATTGTTCTTGCTAATCTTTGACCTAGATAGCAAGGAGACTCGACAGGAGAGGAGGGGGCTGCCTGGCGGGGCTGGGGCGCAGACCAGGGCTGCAGCAGGCAGCCTCCTGCCAGGGCACAGAGCGGGGACAGCGCGGGGGGTAGGGAAGGGCAGACCCCAAAAAGCAGAGCCCTTCATGGGAGCAGCAGCAGAAATCTTTGAGAAAAAAACAGATAAAAAACCTATCGACCCAAATTTTCTTGAAGAGCATTCAGATGGATGGCGTCCATGTCGTATTGTTGTGTTATATCGTCATAATGCCAAGTTTTCAGTGAGGTTTGGAGTTTCTTAATGTCTTTGTCTGTATACACTGATGTAAGCACACATATATGTTTACTTCCATTTCACATTTCCATGCAAAGGAGCGATGCAGGCAGGGAGGCAAACCCGTCTCCCAGGAGCCAAAACCCCACATTAGGTCACGGGCAGGAGACCGGAGCATCGCCCACCGCTCCTTCCCCGGCCCAGCCGCCTCCATCCACTTCCAGTTCCCCTATTGCCGAGCGGGAATTGCTTTTATTACTGGCATACAAGCCCTGCTAGATGCCTCCGGTTTACAACCCGCTGCCACCGATTTCCAACCCACTGTCACCAATTTGTAACCTATTTCTCTCAGTTGAGCGCACACAGGGATCCTTTATTAAAAAAGCAAATCTGCAGAAGGAGGCTTTTACTTTAAACGTGCACCTCCATAACCACAGAAAGACCAAATGTAAAAATAATCATCTAAAGTCTCAGTCCTGCATCTCCTGCATTGGCACTCGCTGGCTTTACTCGGAGATCACAAACTCCCTTGTGTGCTGCATGCACAACTCCAGCAATCCCAGTCTCAGGGAAAAGATTAGCTCTTAATTCCCCGAAGCCAAATCAGGACACGACACAGACCATATTGTTCCAATTTACACCTCCTTATGAGTTTCCTCAGCTCCCTTTATAGTCTCAGTCTCTGTGCTGTGAATCTTCCCCATTTCCAGTCCCTCCAGTCTGGGGGCCCAGCAGCCCCGGGGTCCCACGGCCCCGCACCCCACGGTGGGCGGCTGCTCTGGAGCCCGACAGCTTCTTCTGCATGGGCTGTGCAGACAGGACCCTCCAACAGCTCCCGGCCTCCTCCCGCCCCCAGCCTGTCCCGGGCTGCTCCCGTCCCATTGCCCAAGAACCCGAGCAGGGCTAACCACGATGGTGGGAGATGGAGGAGATGGAGGAGAGCGTGGCTGTGCCGCAGCCCCCGCGGGGGACACAGCAGGCACTGGTGCGGGACCCGGTGCCCCTCGGGCATCCCTCCATGGTGGAGCACCCGGAGCCGTGCAGCTGAGCGCGCTGCTGAGAAGCACCTCGGCTAAGAGCTGGGGTTTCAGCCTCGCACAGGGTGCTCCGCGCTGTGTATCATAGCTTCACGCATGGAGGGTTTTTCTCATAAGATGTTACAGGCTGTGGTTATTTTGATTTGGAGGAATTTTTTTTTTTTTTTTTTAATGGAACATGAGGATCTGATGAACAAGACAGCAGCCTCAAATAACCTCTAGCTTGGCGTGAAGGCAAGTCCCGGCTGTTTGGGGTAAACACAAGCCATTAGGAAGCTGCCTTTTCCCAAGCCCAAAGCAGGGATGCTCTGGGAGGGGGTGCAGGGACGGTTGGGAAGGGAGCCATCCTGCTGTGGGCTGGGAAGCCCTGAGCACCCATCTCTGCTCTCGCACCACTTTCCCACCTCCGTACCCATCGGCAGGTGAGGTCTCTGCTTCCCTGCGCTTCCACGGTCCCGAGACATGGTGGTCATGCTGCTGCGGGTGCTCCCTGCTTGGAGCAAGGTGCAGCGCCAGCACCAGCCCTCCACGCTGGGCACTCTCCCAGCCAAACCAGCAAAACCCACAGGCAGAGCGCCACACGTGCAGGCGTGCCGAAAACCCTTCTTTGTGAGAGGCAGTTTATTCTCAGATGCAATCTGCTGGCTTAAGGGATCTGACCTGGCATTTTCTGCTGTTAAACAATGGCTCCCACGATGGGATGAGAACAGAGAAATGCAGAAAAGGTTCAGTGGCTTTGGTGAGCCCAGCACGGGGTGTCAAGGGCCGTGCTGGGGACAAAGCCTGGTGCACGCAGGGCCCCAGCCCTGGGCAGAGCCCTGGGTGCCCCTCACGGAGGAGAAGCCGGTGGTCTCTGGGGCACCGACAGCAGGTCCAAGCCTGTCCCCACAGCACAACTTTCCCCACGTCCTTCCTCCCCCCTCGAGGAAAGGCTGGCTCTCCCTCCATCCCCAAAAAGCCACCAGCTGCTTCCCGCAGCTGCAGCGCCCTGGCCAAGGCTCTCGGCAAAGCCTGGGGCTTGATGTGGCTGTGGTGGGGTTTCACCCTCTCTGGTGCATGAAGGAGTTAACGTGCTGAAAACCCCACATCCTCCTCGGAGGTGTTTCCAGGGACATGGACCAAATCCTATTACAGCAACACTTACCTGGGGAGCAGTGGGGAGGGCAGCCATGCAGCAAACCTCAGTGGTTTGCTACTTGATTTGTTCCCCAGCAGCAGAGAGCTGATGGTGGAGCAGACCAAGAGCAGCTGGAGAAAACCCTTGCAGCCCGGGAGCTGCTTTTCTGCTCTAAATACCGTAACGGGGACCTTGGAGATAGCACGTCCGAGAGTGCGTTTCCCCCCTTGAGCCAGGATGCTGCAGAGAGCGAGGGGCTATCGCTTGTCGTACCCACGGCCACCCTTCTGCCTTAATTTTGGAGGGCTCTGGACCATCACATTCACGGTTCTGGCTGGCACACTGTGCTGCTGGCATGCCCGAGGCACAGCCAGCCTCGCTGGGGAGCCACAGCTTACCCCAGCCAAGCAGGAAGGAGAGAAAAAAAGGAAAAAAGAAGAAAAATGAGACTGATTGCCCGAAGCAGAGGAAGGGGAAGGCGAAAGCAGCCATTTGCCATATCCACAGCCCGGAGAGAGTGGCCGACAGCCGGCACGTGGGAAAACGCCTTGGCAAGGATGCGTCTGCTCGGCTGTCGGAGCGCAGGACGTGGAGGGTTTGTTTTGTGCAGGCTAATAGAGACCTAGCGGGATAATTGGCATGAGCATAGGAATGACACAGCGCTCTTCCGGAGAAAGGAGCCCTCCTAATGGGAGCCAGGTGGCAATGCCCCTGCAGCCCTGACCCCGGGTCTCTCCGGAGCGAAGCGGCGAGCACGACCCTGTCTGCGGGATGAAAGCAGCCGTCCCGCGCCCCCGCGTCACCCAGCGAGTGCAAACAGGTGTGGGATCGCTCCGTCCCACCCGAGCGCACGCTCCCTCCGGGCCAGGCACTGGCACAAGGAGCAGCTGTGTCCCCAGGCTGTGGCACGTTTCCTAATGGACTGCAGGACAAGCGAAATTGCCAGCGGGTCACAGCCGGAGAGCGGCTGAACGGCTCTGCTGGAATGTCAAGGACGGAGGGGACAGATGGTCTGTGTCCGTCAGGGAACGGAGCGGTCCTTGGCCTTTTCCCCCCCGCGCTGCCTGCAGGGATTTGCTTTCTGCTCGGGGGCAGCTGCCGGGGAGCGGCAGGCGATGGGATCCAGGGATGAGCCGCCCACCACAGCCATTGCCACCTCCTCCCTGGAGCACCACAGCCAGCCAGGCGGCATCCCAGAGCGGCTGCAGCCAGTGGGGTCTTTGGTTTGGGAAGGGGGGGTCTTGGGATCAGGCTTGCTGTCGGGAGAGCAGGGTCCACTCCACGGGCGAGGCTGCTCGACCTGCGGGAGCTCCCTCCTGGCACTGAAGCCCATGAGATGGCACCAAACCAGGGCCCGTTCCGCCCGCCAGCCCTGGGAACAGTGGGTGACTGGAAAGTGCTTTGCTTTTTTTTAACCACTATTTCTGGAGGTACAGTGATCCAAGAATAAAGTTTATGCATAAAATTGGACTCCTCAGTCAGTGTATATAACACCAGCACAGCAACCGGCCCCATAAATCATGCCTCATAAATCTCCGATAATGCATAACCTGCCTGCTGGCTGCAGATCAGCTCCAGGTAACCCAGCTCAGAGAGGAACCAAACTTGGCAGCAACGTGGAAATCGGAGACAGGACAGACCTAGCCAGTCCTCCCCTCTGCCCCAGCACGCCCTGCCCGGCAGCGCCCCAGCCTTCGCCCTGCTCTCCTCTGAGCTACCCCAACCGCAGCTTTCGGGGAGGGGGACAGCGGAGGGGGGGAACGGACCACAGACTGCATGGTGCCGGGCTGCTGAGGCCAGCGAGCACCCGAAAGACCCATCGCTTGCCCTTGATGCCCATGAAGTAACTGGGAATTTCCAATTCCAGCTACTGGACACTTTGAAGACTCAGCTGGACAGGGCGCTGGGCCATCTTCTCTAGACTGAGCTCTTGCCTAGAAAGGTTGGACCAAGTGGTCCTTGGGGTCCCCTTCCAACCTGGTGTTCTATGACTCTATGACTGTGCCTCTCTCATCTTTCTCTTGTCCCCACAGATTTTAATTCCAGCCTGGCTGCCTTGAACAGGAACCTGTTTGGACCCCATCCTCCTGAAGCCCTGCAAGCTCTCGTCTGGAGGTAGACATCACCACCCCTCCCTGCTCCATGCAAGACTCGGACCTTTCCCGCACATGCTTCAAAACGGCGGCTGTTCCTCGCTGACCGGTCAACCAACCAGCCAGGTAGGTGAACACCAGGAGGAGGTTGGTGGAGGGCTGTGTTTTATTATGTCCAGGCACTGCCTGGAAAAGCAGTGAAGGGCAGGACGGTCTCCATCGGGCAGGCAGGCAGCTCCTGGCTGCTGAAGGGTGCCGGCAGCCAGCAGTATCTGGTGGAGCGGTGGGGCTGCCTGCAGATACAGTGCCACAAGAAATGGGGCAGTGGGAAGAGGCGTGTTTCTGGGCAGAAAAGGTACAAAAAAGTCCTCCATCTAGGACCACCGTTCCTGCCTGGTGAGCAACAGTGTCAAGGGAGTCTTTGGACGTTTGGTTAAAGCATCCAAAAGCAGCAGTTTGCATCCAAAGCTTCTCGTAAGCCCATTTAAGCTTTCCAGCTGAGCTGGAAATCTTGTGAGATTCCCATTACACCAGATTCCCATGAGAATACTCTCCCCCACAGGCATTTCCAGTTCTGCTCAAGCCGCTGCGCTGCCTACTGCTCAGAACATAAAGGAGCCGGGTTATCCCTCCATTTGGAAAAAACAAGACTCCTCTCTCATCTGTAGGGATACAAAAGAGCATCTCCCTTTTGATGCACCTTCCCCTGTGGTCCGGTGCCACGCACAGGCGGGTTTCCTGCCGGGACCTACCCGGAGCTGCTCCGACAGGCACGCGCGAGGCGTGCAGGATGGGGAGGATTTGCAGAAGCACCAGTTGTTATTTGTGCTCGGTTTTCCGCGGCTCAGCAGAGCACTTGCGCTTCCCCGTTCAAAGCGCTTTCCCTTGCACAGCAGCGCGAGGGAGGGCACCACCGTTTGCCAACCCAGGCTGCTTAACACATCCTCCCGAAAAACGAATGTACCTCTCGCTACCCGAGATAGACGGGAGTTGGTAATCGATTCCTCTCAGTGGAGGGCATCGCGCCCGGATCAAGCCTAACATCCCGCCAGCGGTAAGGAGGAGGAAGAGGAGGATCCCAGACCTTTCCCCCGGGCGCATGAGCGGGGGCCAGCCTCTGCACCCATGCTGGGGAAGAAGCTGGCCCCAGCCCCGCCATCTCCATCGGGTGAGAGGAATCATCCCTAAACAGCCGTGTAACACCAGGCGAAGGCTGTCACTGCCCCACGTGTCCCTGGCCGTACCGCGAAGCCGGCGAGCGGAGCGTGCGGCACCGAAAGCCCAGATGGAATTTCCCTGCCCTGCCGCCTTGCACGTATTTGTTGTTTTTTATAATATGAGGTTAGACTGTTTCCATCCTGCCTTCCGAAAAAGAATCACATTAACATCAGTCGCATCGCAGCAGGGATAAGTGGAGCGGTGCGGCCGGCGAGCAGCTCAACAGGAGCTTGCCGAAGCCGGAGCGCCTGCAAGCAGGCATCGTGGCTGCACAGGCAGGGCTGCCGGCACCGCCACCGGCATGGCCCCAGCCACAGCACCGCTTCTCCAGGCCCCAGAGCAGAAGGATTGTGCCAGCCAGGCAGCATGTTAGATGCAACACGGTGCAGCCAGCATGGCAAGCGCCCTACGGTGGGAACCTGTCACCCCAGGGTGCACCAGCAGCGCCGGAGGAGGCGTTTGTTGTTCTTCTGTCAGGCAAATAAATGGACACTGGGAGTGCAAAAATCGTGGTTCCTTTGCCAGATGTGCCCCATTGCTGTTATCATGGAATATTAATCAGAAAGGCCTGTGTGTAATTTTGGAGTTTTGATTAGAGAAATCTCCCTTACAATAATAATCACGCTGGGGCCTGTATAAATACCAACGGCTCCAGGTTTGTTGGCTGGATAAAGTGGCATGTTGATTGCTCGGCTTGCCTGTTCATCAATCATTCAGCGTTGCCCCCACATTAGCCGTCCTCCTGGAAAGCCCCCTTCTACCCGGCTCCCCCAGTGCCTGTCCTTTCATTAATAGCCGCCTTCCTCCTCCCCTTCCACCTCCATCCCCACCGCCGTCCCCTGCGCTCGCGCTCGGCCCCCTTCCTCCTCGCCTGCTCCCTGATCCCTGCATTCATCTCAGATTATATAAAGTTTGGCTGCCTTGAGTAAAATAAATTGCAGGCTTTTGAAGGGCTGGGGCTCTGTATATTTTTACGGTTAATGAATCTTCCTGTTTGAGTTTGGAAGATGGGAACTTTGCTTTCCAGCTGCCATGTGCGGCTCTGGCCAATTAAATCAACAGGGGCTGGAAACATCGCCCCAGCGTGGGAGAGCGTTGGGTGGGAGACCGTCGGGTGCATCCTCTGTCTCCCTCCCCACCGGCCCCTCGACAGGCACCGCGCCACCGGCACTGCCCAACCCAGAGCCACACCAACCCATCACCCCGAGTTGCACCAGGATAATACGCCACCAGCCAAGAAAAGGGGTGAGGAAGGGGCGGAAGCAGCATCGTTCCTGCCGCTCATGGCCACAGCGATGCTGCCCAGGTGGGCAGCCACCCGGGGTGCTCTGCGTGGGGTGCAGCGGGTCCTACCGTGCGGCTGCTGACTCGACACGGCTTGAGCACAAACTACTGTTTTTCACTCATCCAAAGCCCTGAAGAGGAAGCATGCAGCCTGCCCCAGCCCTCGGGGCCACGAGGGAGAAGTTTTGCGAGGAGGAAAAGTGAGCTCAGGGCAAATAACTGGCAGCGAGTCCTGTGTGTGCTGGGTTTTTCCTCCTCGTCCTCCCCGAGCCGCCTATGGGCAAACTGTTACAGTCCCTAATTTATTCATCATTGCAACTGATTCATCATCTACTTTTTATGTCTGGTTTCTTGGCCTGTAGATTATCCGCCAGCAGTTTGTTGAGCATATTTGACATGTGAAACTCAAGCTGTGTTTACTTGTAGTTCATGTACCATGGCGTTTGGATTGGCCGCCTGCCATCAGCCACGTGGTGCCTGCGCCGTGCCCGGGTTGGCGGAGCGCAGCTCGGCGTGGATGCTCACACGCACCAGCTCAGCCTTTCCCCGGCTGCAGATACTTCCCGCTGTTGGTAGCACTCGCCTCGCTCCTCCCGGCTCCCTTCTGAGTCAGGCAGCGAGCAGGGAAACCATATTTCTGTGAACATTCAAACGCATGGAACCCCATAAAACCTGGGGGCAGTGCTGGAAGAGGAGCCGGGGAGGACTTGCCAACCCCGCACGCTGGAACAGCTTTCCTCCTCCAAATTTTCCGAGCTATACTGAGCACAAGGGAGTCTCCGAACGTGAATTTCCACTCTCGCTGCATAGCCATGACCTCAAGCAAAATAAAGGAAAACCTTTCCCAGTCCTGGGTCCCGAGAAGAGCCAGAGGGGTGCCTTGCCCTGGTTGTGAACCCATAAGTGAATCCACGGCGGCGGGGAGAGGGGGGACGCCAGCCCTCGCCGTGCGGCCAAGAGCTCGGCCGGCGCGAGGCTGACCCAGACAGGGGAAGGCACCTCGGTCTCCTGCAAACGGTGGTGTCGCACCCTTCCGACAGCAACCCCATTAACGTGCGCGCACATCAGAGACATGCACAGGCCGAAGGAGAAGGGGGAGGGTGAAAAAAAAAAGAGCCCTTTCTGTCTGATAGGCTTCAAAAATATGTATTTGATTTTCAGATGTTAAGCTACAATTGCATCCAGATGGACTCGGGGTCACACTCCCTGACACTGGCTTCCCATTACACTGATATTGAATGCAGATATGTTTTAGATAGATAGCTTACAAATATAGCGCGGTGTTGTTTCGGGTGAGTTTTTTTAAGCCATTTTCCCCGCCAGTCCCCGTGGTGCTGCGATTTCCGTGTCTCCGGTTCCCCTTCGCTGCCCGCTCCGGGCTCCTGGCTGGCCCCGAGTCCGTCCTGCTAGGACAAGGGCGTTTGGAGACCATTCCCTCCACCACCCAGCGCCACCGCAGCCCTCGTGCTCTGGCTGTTTTCAGCCCTGGGTGTATTCCCCTCCATCACTGCCAGAGACGGGATGCAATTTTCGGAGGTGAAGCAAACTTCCCCAGCCGCCGGCGTCATCCACCCATCATCCTGAACAGCAAACAAACACAAACAAAACTGAAGCAGGCTAAAAAGCAGCATTTAATAATATGGCAAGATTTGTGGGGCTTAATGTATAGTATTAAATGCGGCAATAAAAATATACAGCTATTAATTGTGTCATTCCAGCGTTGAGGGCCTCAGGCGATTTCCAGCATTGCTCTTCTGTTTTATGGTGTCACCATGATCTGTTGATGGAATTACTGCCACGTTATAATAGGAATAGTAATAATAATAATAACAACAATAACAATAATAATATATTTTGTTGCCATAATATTCCTCCTGACTCTCCCAGGGTACTTTGCAATTAGATACTTGGAGAAGCCACAACAAATAACTGTCTCTTCAGCCTGATTTACTCGGGAAGGGATGGGCTGTGTGTTAGGGGGAGCAGCAAGCATGCAGGATTTGGCCTTATCCCATCTATTTCCATGATCTGCCTTTCTCAGGAACCCCGTCGGACCATGTGGAAGCATGGGGCCAGCTCAGTGTTGTCCCTGCGGGAGGTGTCCCGTGCTGGTCCCCGTCCCCATGAGAGCTGCAGATGCAGGGAAAGGGATGTTGCGCATCCTACAGCGCCCAACACATCTTCCTCAGCTGGGGAGGAGCAGATGCAGCTGAGCAGAGAGCCGCTCAGCCGGTTATTTACAACCCGTAACTTTGCTCAGTGAAGTTTGCTGCTTTTTTTCTGGTTGTTGAGTTATCCGGGAAAGGATCACTGTTTTCTCAAATGTATTCATTATCCAAAATTATTTGGGGCCTAACATAGGGGGATCTTTCCACTGACTTAGCTGGGTTTTGGATTAGGCCCTTAATGAATAATTTCTGCAAATAATTCTTGGCCTGTGTCTTATTCACAGGCAGTTTACTGCAAGAATTCAAAAGTCAAGCTGCTTTATTGGCCGTATAGGTCATATGGGATTATTTCCGTTCCCTGAGTAGATGACTCTTAGCACTGGGTCTTCAGTGCACACATTTTGTATTAATTCAAAATTTGCTTTCTATGAATATTTTACAAGAGTGCCTTAAAATTCACTGTTTCCATGGACATTCCTCCTCGTAACTCATTCTGTTTGCTTGAATATGAGCTGAAGGCAAACAGAGCAGGGGCGTGCAGGGAGCCTGGCTGAGCGCGCTGGAGGAATGGGCACGGAGACCGGGGGGGAAATTCCACCGAGGAGCGCTTCAGAAATGTCAGTGCAGATGAAATAAATAATTGCGGCCACTCCAGGCCCTCGTCTTCGCTCCCTCCTGCCTCTGCGACCCGCCGGCTGCCGATGATCACACCAGAAGGAAGGAAAGCAATCTGTGTTCACCTGGTAATCCGGGCTGTCCTTCCTCACCAGAACGGAAGGAGTTGTGGCTTGAAACACTAATAAAGCGTGGAAAAGGAGTTACTGGGGAGCAGCGGCTGTATTTACCTTGCAAAGCATCTGCGAGCAATCCTGTCGACCCCACGTGCCCCGGAGGACCCTCACTCCTGGGACACGTGTGCTGGCAGGGCATGGCCAGGGTGACCTGCTGAGCACCTCCAGCTGGCAGCAGAGCCCCAGGCAGGATGGTGATTCCCACCCATCTCCAACTCCAACAGGCTGCCCAGAGAGGTGGTAGATGCCCCAGCCCTGGAAACATTCAAGGTCAGGTTGGACAGGGCCCAGAGCAACCCGATCTTCTTGAAGACGTCCTTGCTCATTGCAGGGGGTTGGACTAGATGACCTTTAATGGTCCCTTCCAACCCAAATCACTCTGTGATGCTGTGATGCGTTGCTGGGAGGCAGTGAGGAGAGGAACCCCTGCCAAAGCCATGGACACTTCTGCCTCAGGCTCAGCTCTCCTTTGAGCTGTTTCTGCTATCCCAAAAGCAGCAACCCGGGGTCCAAGTTCCCTCCACCAAGTACTGATGGTGGAAGACCAGTGGGAATGGAGCTTGCTGGTGCAGGGAGGACAGGTAGTACTCAGTCAGTGCAGTTTGGTCCTACTCCAGATCCAGAGAGAAGAAGAGTCCCTGGGGTATTACGCTGCAGGACCAGGAGGTTTGCTCCATGCCTTCCCCTCCTTTGAGGGAGCCAGAGCTGGAAGGTTGGGTTCAGCTCCCAGTTAGAGCAAGGGAAAATTGGAATACCCCAGTTGACCCCAACCCCTTCAATGCCTATTTCCACCAGCACACACCAAAGGGGAATCTGGCCCGCAGCTTGCAGGCTGTCAAATCCATCACCTTCCCAAGGAGCCCAGACAAGAAAGCACATGTTTCCTGGCTGTCATGTAGCAAGAAGCTGAGTAACGGGGCGGTCTCTGCCTGGTGAAATGTGCATTGCATTTGGGCTGAGATTCTAATAGATTCTGATGCGATTTTTTTTTTCCTGATTTGTACCAGGCCATCTGGATTTGTTTCTGTGAGATGCTGGTTTAATACACTTAAAATTTCCCATTGAGTCTCATGCACCAAAGAGAGGGGGAGGGGGCAAATGAAAAGTAAATTTAATAACAGAAAGACCTGAAATCTATTAAATATACATTAAAATACATTTGGTTTCCCAGTGGGTGCAAAGTGCCATAACGTTTTACTGGGTTTATGACGCTGGCAGAGGCTCTGAATGAAAATGGAGGAGAGAGTCCAGGGTCCCTGCTCAGTAGTTCACAGTGGAGAGAAAGAGTCGTCTGCAGTTTGCTAACGCAGCAAAAACGGAAAAGGCTTCTCGGGTAGATCCACAGAGAGCGTGTTTCACATGTGTTTCCGTTAAGGATGTTCGCAAAACCTGAACAGCAAGAGACATTCAGGTTCTCAAATTATTTGGGACTCTCGCTTTCCCTCTCGCGCTACAACTTTGGCAGGGCCCCTCCGGCCAGCCTCCCCCCAGCTCCTTCCCGCTGCACAGCTCCTCCGTGGCTATTCGGAGAGCTATGCGGAGACGGTCCGCAGCTCCGGGCTGCTGCTTTGCCCCAGCAAAAGTGCCACGTCCAGAGGCAGGGCTGGCTCTGTGAGCTCAGACTTTCTCATCGCCGCCGCGAGCAGGGAGCAGGCTGGTGCCAGCAGCAGCCGCACCGGTACCTGCAGCCTGGCCCCGCTCCGTGACACAGGGCAAAGAGCACGCACCATCCTGGCCAGGCAGCGGCTCGAGCCCTAGGAGTGCGGCAGCTATGTGCAGCACGTTGCATTTTCGGCAGACCTTATCCCCCAGCGCGTCGCAGCGGGGCGAGCAAGGAGCCATCCCACGCAGCCGATGCTCATCCATCCCATCCCCGCAGCTCCCTGCTTCCCGCGGCGGGTACAACGCTGCTCACGCTCCCACCCTGCTCCACCAGCACCCGGCTGTCCTCTTCTGCACATTGGTGGCCGGAGGCATTGCTGGTTCAGCTGGACCTGCTGGTCTGGCCACTCCATGTCCCACCCTGTGCTGCGGCTCACTGGGCAAGAGCGGCTCGGGGCCTTAATTCCTCCCTTAACTGATTCAGGCCCTGGCACTTTAGTCCGGAGAGCACCGGTCCTCGCTAAGCAGGCTCCTGCCAAGGGGCTGAGATGAACCCCTGGGTCCTTCCAGACATGACGAGGGGGATGTCCCAGGTGAACGACCTTGGCAAAGACCACCCGGCTATTTGTGTAGACTCAGCCCCTCTGCATCTGAGGCATTTGCATCGACCAGAAAGGGCTGTTGTCAGCATAAATCCACTTTTCTCAGCCTGCTCCCAGTCTGCACATGGTGAAGCAAGTCATGAGAAAGTAACAGAAAGAAATACATGCACCCATAACCACCAAAGGCTTCAAAAAAAGGTTTTGTTTCAACTTATCCAAGGCTCCGTCTGTTCCCGCTTTGATGTAGAGCAGTTCATGCACCCAGAGACCAGTTCTGCTCTGCAGCAGCGCGTGTGCGTGACCGGCGAGGGGTGCACATGCGTGCACGCGTGTGTGCAGGCGTGTGTGCACGTGAGCAGTGCCTGCAGCAGGGGACGGGCAGAGATGGATGCGTGGTGGGAATGCACACGNGGGCTGCGGGGCGCTGGACCCCCCAGTCCCGGGCTCCGGCTGGGCCAGGGGCTGTGCGGTGCCCCAGCGCCGTGCAGGGAGGTGGTGGGCAGCACGGGGTGGCACAGCACGGCACAGCACGGCATGGCGTGGCACGGCACGGCTGTGTGTGTTCCTGCACACCCCCCATGTCAGCGCCAGCGTGCAGCCCCGCTCCCCGCCAAGCCGGCAGCAGATGTTCGGGGCAGAGCAAGCCAGCACCCGGCCAACTTTCCATGCTGGGAGGGAGATCCTTCCTCTGCCAAAGTCAGGACGAAGCTTCCCCCAAGATAGGGTTAGCCAGCAATACAGAGATAATGGGAAGATGTTAAGGCAACACAGCTGGCAACCATCAGCACGCTGCTATGTGTCGGCTGCTGCAGCCCAGTGCTCCATTGTTCTGAAGGGAAGAGAAATGCCGACCTCTGGCCGGCGTCAGAGCCAAGCCTGCTCGGTGGGTAGGGAACAGGAACAGGATGGGCTTCGGAAAGGAGACCAAAACGCAGCCCCGATGGGTCACAGATGATTAATCTCACAGGGAGCTGCTCTCACAGCTCCAACAGCTACAAGAGCCCCGGCACTAATGAGCCAGTGGGTGAATCCCACCACGCTGACTTTTAACGACGAGCTGGAGGACAGCCAGCCCTTCCTCTCCCCCGCCCCGTTCCCACAGCCACCCCTACCAAACCCACCGAGCTGTGCCTGGCCCTTGTAAATCCCACCTCGTTTCAGCTCCAGACTAGAGAAACTAGGAGAAAGAAGGCAGGGTTAGGAGGGCGTTACGGGGCTGGACACGGGTGCCTGGGTTCCCTCTCCTTTCCCCCTCTTGGGCAGCCCTCCACGCAGCCAAGCCTCGAGCAGAGCCGGTGGTGCAGCTCAGCCTGCCCGGAGCATCCCTGCCTCCAGCTGGGTGGACCCGAAACAGGCAGGTCCTGCAGACCTGGCAGGTGCACGTGCATCCAGAGAGAAGCCGCCCTGTCCTGCTCGTGCCTACCCCGGCAGGCCACGCCGCTGAGCGGCAGCGCGCAGCCTCAGGAGATGAGCATCCTCCTTGGCTGCATCCACGGAGGAGGAGGGAGAAACGCCGTTACCCGGCCGCATGGCACGAGGAGCCTGCTGCAAGGATGCTGCCTTCAGTGCTCTCGTCTGCGCTTCCAACCAGAGCAGGAGAACTTGGAAAGGGTTCAGAAAAGAGCTGGGAGTGAGTCAAGGCAGTGGAAAATATGCATTACAGTGACAGAGTGAAGAAGCTCCGGCTGTTTAGTTTATTGTGGAGACCAAGAGGTGGCTTGCTCACGGTCTACGAGCATATGCATGGGGAAGAGATTTCTGATAGCAGACGGCTCTTTAATTTAGCAGGAAAAGGCATTACAACATCCCTAGTTGGAAGCCGAAACAAGACAAATCCAGATTAGAAATAAGAAGCACATTTTTAGCAGTCAGAGCAATTAAGCGTTGGAACGAATCCCCAGGGACAGAGTGGGATCTCCATCACTCCAAGTCTTTTAATGGAGACTGAGTATCTTTCTAAAAAATATGTTTCAGCTTGAACATAAACGATGAGTTTTCTGCCAAGGCAGCGGGCTGTGGAATGCAGGAGGTCAGCCTGGCTGGTCACGGTGGTCCCTTCTGGACTGAAAATCCATCAGTTGTGCTATAATTTTCTGAAATGGGCAAAAAATAACCCAGGACCAGGCTGGCCATTTATCGCCCTGCGCATCGGGTTTTGCACGCAGAGCCTCGGAGCTGGAGCTCAGTCCTGCTGCCCAGGTCAGAGCCACCCGCATTGGGAAGGCGAGGACAAGCCAGGGCCGGTGCAACTGGTGCTCCTGGCTGGTGCGATGCTCCCGGACCACCGTGGCGGATCTCTTCTGATCCGCTGGGCCCCCGTGGCCAGCGGCCATCAGAAGTGCTCAGGAGGGGGGACAGCCACTGTCCCCGCAGGCAGGCGTCCCTGCGCACCCTGCTCTGCAGGGGGTGGGCAAAGGAACCTCCCCGGGCAGGTCTGAGAGACGCAGGCTCATGCCTGGCCCGCCTAAGGTGAGCCAAACCCAGATGGAAAAACCTGTCAGGGCTAGAAGAAAGCCAGCTTTGAACGGCCTCCTTTTAAATTAATTTAATTCCATTTTTAATGATTATTTTAAGGCCGCTTTTAGTCCCTAACAAAAGGAGCTTTAAAGTCTCTAGGAGCAGTGACTGTTATAAAAGGGGCAAGGCGGGAAGCCCAGGGGACTTCGTTAGGAACGCTAACGCGGATCGTAAGCCCGCCGCTCAGCACGCCTCGCGCGCCAGCGTGAGCGAAGCCCGGCAATTAGTGCAGGCCCACCAAAACCCCCTTATTTCCATCCTTGCCCCCTGGTAAGGCTCAAGGAGCAGATGCAGGCGATACGGCACGGCCAGACGCAGAGCCACCGTGCTCAAAGACAGCACTCATGTGCTCGGCAGCTGCCCAGCCCCAGCGGGGTCCGGCGAGCGCTGAGCTGCCAAGCCCCCAGCTGTTGGGGACCACCGGTGACTGCCCTACACGATGCTACCGCTGGCCCGTCACAGCTCCAGCTGGGCGCTGGGTGTCCTTGGCTCTTCCAGCCCCTGCAGGAGTTGAGTGGGTTTGGCCATTGGTACCACCACAGCCCTGGGGACAGATGGAGATGAGCTATCACAACTTCATCCACCGCGCCGCTGGAGCTTCCCAACTGTGGGACCATGCCTGCGGCTGGTTACTGGATGTCCCATCACCAGACGGCACAAGGCTCAGCCTGGTAGGGACAGCAGCGAGACAGCACACGTCGAAATACCCCTCCCCAACAGGGTGGGACGCTGGGGGACTTGGGGTTACCCGGTGCTGCGCCTCTGCGCTCGGTGTAGGTGTGCCACAAGGTCAGGGTTAGTCAGTCTACGCTGCAGCAGACGGGCAGAAGGACAGAACGACAGCTCTATGGGTGGAAGGCAATCCAGCAACACCTGCCGCTTGCCTACAGAAACCCAAGAGATGGTTATGACCCCATCAGCTAAGAATCTTCAAGCTTTTGATACTTTATTTAATTTAATGCTCCTCTCTCTCATCCTTAATTGCGTTTATCATCATTAAAATATCAACAGAAGAACCTGGCTCCAGCCCAGGCTCACTGGTGCTCGCAGGAAATTTCCCATTTATTTGATGGATTTAGCCCATGCCCTGCCACCTGCTCTTGGCTCTGCCCTGCTCTGTTTGCAGAGGGCAAAACTTAGCCAGGGGTGAAGTAATAGCCAAAAAATAGAAACAAACCCATACAAGCACAGAAATTCAGCCGTTCTGGACCAGTTGGAGCTGTGGTGGGGCAGGATGCAACCCAGCATTTGCAAACCCCGTCCTTATCAGCCGAGCGATTTCTGGTGGCATGAGGCCATCTCTCCAAGCTGCTAATATTCAGTATTCACGGAACCATTTTTTCCTCTTTCAAAAGGAGTAATAAATATGAATTAAGTCTCACGACCACTTTGGCACAACTCGGATCTTACAAACGGCAGAAATTAAGGGCAGAGCAGAAAGCAGCTGACCGCGCTGCTGATCAAGGTAGGGGCTGAAGGAGAGGCAGGTTAACACCAGCGTTCCCCCGACGCCGGCGCCACGTCTCCCTCCCAGCCCGGAGCTGAGAGCCTTTCCCTCCTCTCTTCTGCCACCTTCCTTCAGCCAGCTGCCCCTCTCCAGAGGCCACCAAACGGGCAGCAGGGACCTTCCTGAGCCCAGGAGCGATGGGAAATGGCTGCCTCGCTCTCCCTCTGGGACCATGGTGCTACCACGGTCCGTGGACTTCATCTCCCAGACTGTCCCCTCTCCAGTGGAGGGGAAGAAGGTGCTGAATAACTAGCAAAGCACCAACCAGCCGTGGAGTAAAGGAGGAGGAACTGAGAGGAGTAGTAACTAATATAAATATTAAATCATTATTCAATAAGACGTGGATGCAGCTTAAGGTTTCCATTACTTCTTTAGCACAAGCATGAGGGAAGATGCAGGTGGCTCCCTGAGCATCCTCAGGGCACCCTCGCCCCTCGAGGGACATCGCAAGGGGACCTCGGGCAAGGCTCAGTCTCCGGAGTGCGCTGCAGAAAGCGGGGTAGCATGGCACGCTGGAGGATGATGAGATGGAGAAGAGCAGGGAGGATTCAGGATGACAGGATAACAAAGGGCCTGGGAAGTTTGGGAAGACTGATGCGAATCTGCCAGAGCGTCTGACAGCAGGAGGACATGGGACGGCTCTGCCTGCCTGAGGACACGCTGCGTTACGCCACCAAAGTTACACCGAAAGGCGCTCTCTCAAACTGGGGCACCAGATCTCCAAGGACACGGAGTATGTAATCAGCTGGCCAACGTGTGCCTCGCTGGGGGTAGACTGGCAGTGGTGGTGGAAAAATCCCGTGTCTCATTTGGGGATGTCCGCAGGGCCTCTGATCCAAGGGATAAGAGACACGGAGATAATGCAGAGCTTGATAGAAAGATGGCACAGCTCGCCCCTTCCCTTCGGGTAGGGCTTTGATTTCCTCCAAATTACAAGTCAGCTGCTCCCTTCTGTTTCCTTCCCAGAAGAAAGAAAGTACATGTCTTCAGATTTCAAGCCTCTGCCCAGGGCAGCTCTGTTAACCAGAAAATAGGAGGCACAAAGTTACTTTGGGCTCCAAAATGGAAGCAAAAACCAGACGCATTTGCATGTGAACAATTCTGCTGTCTCTGGAGCAGCAGAAATGCCTCTCTGTGGACTTCTGTGGTTTCGTTCTGGGTTTGTGATGAAATATGTGGCACAAGGAGGGGTTCATTAGCAAAGCCCCGGGAAGGTCTTGCAAAGCCCTCAAGTTCTCCAACGTACTCTTACTGCAGCAAGAGCTAAGGAAAGCTCCCTGGCCCCAGTGTGGGACAGCCTCTATCGCAGCAGGCCTCGAAACGGGGCAGGGAGGGCCAGAGCCCCCGGTGCTGCAGCAATGCACAGCTCTGCCAGCATCAAGTCCTGCCCCCGCGGGTAAGACACCCACGGAGGATGCGCCACCCGTAGCAAGACCTCCTCGACATCTACCAAGGCTGGGGATGGAAGAGCTGATGCTCTTAGTACCCAGTCTCTGAAAGAGAGAGCCAGAGAGGGAGTCGGCAGCTTTCCCGAAGCCCTCACCCTCGCTCCCCCCGGGGGTGACCCCCTCCTGCCCCACCAGCCCTGCGCAGCTCCCTTGCTCGTGGGTCACATCTCCAGCCCCACTGCCGGAGGGTGGGCTGTGGGCTGCACCCCATAACTCACAGACCCTCTGGCTGCTTGCAGATGGTGTTTGTCTTCATTGTGTCTTCAAAGCCCTTTTATTCCTCCTCCTAAAAGGAACGCTTTCAGTTTTTTGTGCTGGTGATGTTTGTCAGACAAATCCCCTCCAGAGAAGTCCTCTAAGGGAAATCAGACTCTCCCGTCGCTGGCTCACCTCCCCGCTCCCCGGGTGCTCTCAGGCGTGCCGACAATTGCTCGTGTGTGTGGAAACAGCACAGCCCGCATCAGAGGCGAGCGCAGCCTCCCAGGGCGCTCCCAGGAGCCTGCAAGGAGGTGGGACCCTCGCCCGGCCCCAGGAGAGGGGACGGAGAGGCTGGGGCCGGGCAGGACACGTGCCTGGTGGCATTTCTGGAGCGCAGGCAGGACGGAGAGCCAGCCGCATAGAAACGATCGCATTTAAAATACACAGCGTGACAGCAGGAGGGCCGGCGCGGCTGCTCCTGGCCGTGCCGCCTCCCAGGCGAGGGGCGCTCGCTGGGCTGAGCCCCTGCCAACGTCGGGCGGCAAAGGGGAGGGCTCCCGGTTTTGGCATCTTTTCTTTCCTTCCCAGCCACCCCACCTGACAAATGAACTTACTGGTTCAAATAGAGGAAGCTGAAAACGCTGGCTCCGGCACAGATGAACGCTTCTTTGGGGAAGAAGCCGAGCATCAGCTGCTCCAGCTTCAAACAGAAGCCGCACGTGTGCTCTTTGACAACTCAGGCCACCTCGCACCAAGGATGGGCCCATGGAAGAGCTCCCCCTTCGCAGCCTGGTAAATAAACATGGAAAATAAGAGCTGAAGCAGCAAGTAGGGGCCTCCATGCCTCCTCCTGCAATCTGGAGAGCGAGAGGTGCCCAAAGAGGAGATGCTAGAGGAGATCTGGGCTCTGACAAGGGCCTCCTGCTAGTGGTATAGGGCAGCCCGGGTGGTGAGGGACACCCCGCAGACAGCCGCTTGCTTCACAAGCAGATTCAGCCCTCCAGATGGCAGAGAGATAACTAATTACCCACTAATTATTAATCAATTCCCTGTGATTTTATCTTAATTGGGCTCTTTCCTATCCAGCCTTCTACAGCATCTCCCTGGTTTTGAGTGAGTGGCGCTGAGCTGGGGTCCCCTCGCTGCTGGGGTCACCCCGCGCCCTGTCTGTGCGCACCACGATGTGGGGCAGCCCTGGAAAGCACCGGGAGCTGCCAGAGGCATTTATAGGAGTGCAGCGCCTTGGGGCATCACCCACCGGCTTTGTTGGCCTATAAAAAAAAACAAAAAACCTGAGCACTTGTGGGGTAGTACAAATAAAAATTTGTAAGAATCATCAAGAACGGGGGAATAGCTAGGTTGGGGCTGCTGGGAGCACACGACAGCAGCGTGCCTCTCCTCCTCGCCGTGCCTTTCCTCCGTCAAGGCAAGGCAGGACGTTGCCTCGCCGTCCACGGCGGAGCTGCCACCGCTCCACCACGCCGTGCCTGTTTGCAGCCTGTCAGACCCCCGCCGAGGTCCCCCTGTCCCCCAGGACCCCAGCCGGCACAGGCTGAGCCGAGCAGCCCCTCGCCAGCCCGGCACACGGCGGCTGTCCCAGCAGAGCCCGCTGCTCTCCCGCCAGCTCCGGCCATCCCAGGTGGGAGCAGACAGCCTGAGCCCGGCGAGCAGCAGCGCTGCCCTGGCTCCCCGGCCCTGACCCGGAAAACTCAACCACATCCGCACCGACCGCAAGGGGAAGAGAAACAAACCGTGGACTATTGCTCCGATTTCCTCCTAGGAAAGGAGCTGTTGCAGCAATTAGCACGCACAGACTCTAATGATGCCTTGGAATAATTGTGGGTGGGAAGGAGGTGTGTGAAGGTAAGTGCTGAGAGCGCTGGGCTGGGGGGCTCCCCGTGCCGGAGGGGTTCGTCCCACCAGCCCCGGGCGGCAGCAGCCAGAGGGGACGGCCGGGCTGGGAAGAGGAGCGCTGGCTTCCAGAAAACACGGTTTCCCTTCAGTCCTGCCGCCGCCTCCGGGCACAACCGAGCGGCACAGAAGGGTGAAGCATCACACCGCGGCGTTTTGGGCTGGTAAAGGGTGTTTTCCCCTAGGCCCTCCCTAACAAATGCAAGCCAGCGTCGTCTGCACCCTGCGGGTAATGCCAGCCCCACGGCACCCCAGGCAGCGCCCGGCTGCCGGGATCTGCCCAGTCTCAGCTCTGGTTTATGGGCAAGAGCTCCACAGCAGCACCGAGGTGTGCAGGCACCCCGTGGGGCTGAGCCAGGCTCCCACCGGGACCCCCAGGTGTGGTGGCAAGGTGGGGAGGGCTCAGGGACAGCCAGAATCCCTGGGAAAATATTTTATGTGATTTATTCATATTACAGGTATTTCAGTGCGTTGGCTGTAATTAAAGTTCAACATCTGAGGCAAAATAAGAGCAAAAATCTTCCAACCACTTTAAAGAGAGACTTTGAGAGAGGAAAGCAATAAAACATGCTGTGCTTAAACAAATCCTTTCTACCTTTCATCATCTCCCTTCACAGTCCTGGCTAATTATCAAAGCTATCTGTGTTTCGGGAACAAGCCCCACTCCCAGGCCCCTTCCCCTGCTCCACCCTGCCTTGCACCGCCAGTCCTTCCTCCAGTGTATCCCAGTCCTTCCCAGTAAAGCACCAGCGATGCTGAGCCCAGGCTGGCGGCAGCTGCTGGGGTCCCAGCCCCGAGGGCACAGCCTGGGCTCCCCCAGCAGCGCAGGGAGCTGACAGCAGCCCCCGGCGCGGGGACAAGCCTTTCCCCCCCCCCACCGGGGCAGGGCAGGGTGCTCAGCATCCCGGGCAGCCGCTTCGCTCCGAATAACGGAGCCCTTATAGTCCCTGCCACGGTCCGGCTGGCATTGTTCGCTGGCATGAAATTCACCCCAAAAATGATTTATTTTAAAAAATGCGAACAAAGGCGGGGTTCTGACTTGGCCACGGGGCACGGCGAGAGGGGATGGAGAAGGAAGGACTGAAAGCTCCCATTGAGTGGGCTGACTCCGGGGACAGCGCTCGGCCCTGGGGAAGCACCGGCACGCCTGGGCGCTCTGTGCGCGTCCCTGCCCCGCTGGTTCCCAGCCTGGCTCCCTTCCCGGGCTGGAGGGCTGCTGCCACCCCACCCAGCTGCATTTTCCCAGGAGAGCATCATCCAGACCATGTAGCATCTCGCAGCAGCCCTCGGGGCAGACACCGCGGCTCCCAGCGACCACAGGACCACCACGTTCCTGCTGCGGACCCCAGAGAGGGACAGGCAGCTGATGGGGCGGTCGCCTGCCCAGCCACAGGCAGGAGCTCAGCTCCCAGCCCCTGCCCCTCGCAGCGGGGACGCAGCGGGGGAGCAGAGCCCGGCAGCTCGGAGCACGCCCTCGCCATCGTGCTGCGGGGTAGAGCTGCAGGAAAACAGCTCTCGGGGTGACAAAGGTGGCTGCTGGGCAGAGGGAATGCGCCGTCCCTCCAAGGGCCTGTGCAGGTGTTGCTGGATCCAGTGGTCTGTGCTTCAAAGCATCCATCCGACTCCCAGCAGCACGGGAAAAGCTATCTCCCACACCTGCTCGCAGCACTGATTTATCTGTTTAGGTTTCTCCTAAAGCCTGGCAGGAAAACAAAGAGGAGGAAATATGAGCACGATCACTAAAATAACCATCACTTTAATGCATTATCAAGCAAAATGATTTCCTAGTGGCAAAAGCATGATGGAGTGAAGCCGTCAGGGCTTGCGGGAAGGCAGCATGCGGCATCCCCCGAGAGGCGGCGTTGCGGCCGGAGCGGCCGGAGCAGCCCCGGGGTGCTGGGAGCTGCCTTGGGAAGACCCATGAGGATGGGTGCTGCAGGAGGGGCTGGGCCAGCTTTGGGGAAGAAAACACCAGGAGAGGCAGCAGAGTGAATTAACTCTTCCCTTTTGGAAGGGGGGACGTGGGCAGAGAGGGAGACCTGCTCTCATCATGGAAAGAAAATAGCCTTCCTCCTAACACAGACGGGTTCCCGGAGCCAGCTGTGTCCTCTGGAGCAGCAGCTGCTCACCAGCAGATGAAGGGGAAAATGTGGAAAGAAGAGAAAACTATATGAAAGCCCTGGAGTGCAGAGTTCACAGCGTTTCGGCAGCATCCGCAGCAGCCTGCCAGAGTCTGGGGATTTCCCTTCCCATTTCAAAGCCAGCTACTCAAATAGCTGATCCCTGCCGAAACGTCTGCTCCCTGGGGAAAGCTGGATGCACTCCACTTAAGTGCTTGTTGGCAAGAGGGATGCGCAGCGCGGCAAGGGCAGCACACGTGGAGGCAGGGAGAGCTGCCGGCACTCTTCCCCCTTGTTACTGGGGCCAGCAGCACAACCAGGAGGGAGCCAGGGATGGAGCCGTCAGAAGTGCCGGCACCTGCACGTGTGCGGTATCTGCCCGGGTCCCGGCGGCTCATTCAGCCTCCGAAGGCCCTTGGACCTGCCGGGAGCCAGAACGGGAGCTGGAGAGGTAAAACAGGCAGAAGGGAGGGGAAAGAGGGCAGCCCTGGAGAGGATGCGCCGTGCCAGGCTGGGAGCCTGCTCCCGAGGTGGGGGGACGCGCGGTGATGAGATGGCAGGAGCACCCGGCTGTGGTGCCGTATGAGCCGCGTTGGATGCAGCGGCACTGCCGCCCTCATCCCGCCCGCGGGGACCCAGACAGCACCGGGACCCAGACCGCTCTCCAGCAGCTCGGGGTGGGCCTGCAGCTGGGATCCCACGCGCCCTCTCGCCCCCCCTCCGCGTGGCCCTGCGGGTGGTGGGGGTCCCTGGGAGCCCGGCTCTCCTCCGAAGCCCTGCCGGGGCCCTGCGGGGGCAGCTCCAGGGCTGCGAGGCTGACTTGCCCCTCCGCAACGCTCACGGCCCACCTGGGACCCTCACACAGCGCCCATCACCTTCCCACACCAAAAATCCCCCACCAGCCGGCTCTGCACCCTCGCCACTGGGACGCACGCTGAAATCGCTCACTGCACCGTAGTGATGCAGGGCTCCTAGCCCCGAGCTGCCGGCATGGGGCGGAAAGAAGAGAGCCATGCTGCCCTCCAAGCCAGCATGTTTTCTGGTCTGGGTTTCTTTTTTTTTTTTTAACACAGTATGAGAGGCTTTTGGCAGGTCAGTTCTGCGGCCATGCCAGCACGGCGAGCCACTTGCCAGCTGCCTGCTTGCCACTGGCTGCCTTCTGGTTTGAGTTACCCAGGCTGGTCACATTCCAGTGTAAAGTGCATTTTTTTTCCCTCGTTTCCCCTTCCCGCCCCCATCCCCCTTCCAGGAGCCCCCTTTGATTTAGTGCTTGTGAAAAGCTGCAGGACATGGCCCCGAGCTGCGGTTCAGGTACAGAGCAGCGGAGCAGAGCACAAATTGCTCTGGATTAACCTGCCTGTGGAAACGGGGCCCACGCATCCCTGCGATGCCAAGTTCTGCTGGTGCCCTGGTACCCAACGGTGAGCCGGGCTGGGAGCAAGAGCACCCGCTTCAACCGCCCCGACAGGGGTCAGACACCCAAAGTGCCGGCCGAGACGTGCCGGTGAGCGGTGCGGGCAAAGGCGCGGGCAAAGTCTGTGCCAGGGACCCCCCAGCCCGGTGAGGAGAAAGGCTGTCCCGGCCCCGGCACTGCTGTAGAGGCCGGACCACAAGCGCCAGGGGACATTTTCCCAGTTTCACCTCTAATCTTTTCAAGTTACCAAAGTTTTCTGGTTGTTGAAAAACTTCATAGAGCCTGCGCAAATGCAGAAAGCCAATAAAAATAGAATCAGCTACACCTGCACAGAGGGAGGAGGGGACCGACTACCGTATAGCCTTAACACGACTTCCTTTGTAACATATGCAAAATGGTATCAAACAGGATCGGTGCCGGATTCGGAATGAAACCCCGGAAAGCTGGAAGCATCAGGCCCAGAAACGCTGCCCTGAGTGCATCCCCCGCCTCGCCGGCGCTGCGGCTGGCCTGCAAAGAGCCAGGTCACCCTGCAGCCGGGAGACCCCGGACCTGCCGGTGCCACCGGGACGGACAGGCGGTAGAGCGGCAAAGGAGGCAGCACAGGAGCATCCGTGCCGCTCCATCCCTGCTGCTCCATCCCCGCCGCTCCATNGGGGCTGCCCGACCCAGGTGGGTGCAGGCATCCAGCCGGCGGCATCTGCAAAGTGCCACGGGCCGGTCACCATCGCGTTGCATTTACCCCTTTGAAAGATTAAAGAACTTTTCTGTTAAATTATTTGGAATTAAGTTTGGCAGCGGAGCCCTTTGGGAGGGATCAGATTGATTTCCTCAGTGAAATGAGTTTGGAGAGGACTCAGTCTGGTTCCTCGTGCTAATTATCCCATGCAATAATTAAGCCGTCAGCAGCTTGGGAGATGGAGGTTTATCTGGGGAGGGAAGGGGAAGGTGAGCCCACCCCAGGGGCTCCGCTGCGGCCCAGGGCTGGGCTCAGCCTTTCGAAACAGGATTAGGGCAAGAGGCAGACCGAGCGCAGGAGTTATTAGAGCAGGAAATTTCAAATGATATGGAAATAATCTTCTGAGTGAGAGTTTATTTTGGAACTTTAGACTTAATAATTCAGCACTTCTGGGATTTGGCATGTGAAGTGACAAAGATTAAAGGCATATTGTCAGGTTCACAATTCGGTATTTTCAAACAATGCGGTTCCTTACCTGGGTTACAAACACAGCGAGACTTTATCTGCGCCTCGCTAATTCCCACGCTCCGGGCTCCACATGCGTGGAAGGTCCTCCGCTCCCCGCTGAGCTGCGGGGATTTAATAGCCCGGACAGTGCTGGAGTGAGGTCTCAGATTACTAAGACTAAAATATTCTTCAGAACATGTGCTAGCACATTATGAAGTATAATCATAAATAATTAAAACTTAGCTACACTTGTCAAATAAATGAACAAAGTACATTTCATGCCGTATTATCCTTGCCTTCCCTTGACTGTGTTTGTCACTCGCTCTTCGAACTGGGCAAACTATTTATAGCAAACAACTTATTCAAAGCATTTTACCCTTTTTTCTTTCTTCCTGCTTGTGAATTGTTCATGAACAGACTCTGATTCTTTACTAATTTGTTCACTCCTCATAATTGCTCAAAATACGTTTCATGTGCATCGACTCCAGCGCGCAGGCTGATTGCAAACAGCTTCCATGACATCCAGTCGCTATTTTTGTCGCTTCCAGCCTCGGGATTGCCGCTTCAGCCCCGTTTCGCCCCCGATGCAACACAAAGGGGCCAGAGCCCGGCTTCACCCTGCAGCCTGAGCACGCTGGAGGGAGGAGGGGGCTCCACCTTCCCCCCAGCAGGATGGCCAAGGACCCGACTTCAATTGCAAATCCCCATTCCACCTGCATGAAGTTCAGCTTCGCCATGAGAAGGAGCCTTTTCACCACTTCCATGGACCGGTCCCGCTGGCCCACCGGCCAGGAGGCTGAAGGAGCAATGAGCCGTGGGGTCCGGCTCCTCCAGCCCGCTCCCCATCCCTCCGGGCAGCTCCGGGCTCAGGCGAAACTGCCAGGCAGGTCCAGCCTGGGACATGTCCCGGGAAGCTGAGGCGTCTGGGGTAACATCGCTCAGGGGCATCTCTGACTTGGGCTCTGGCCACTGGTGCAGGATTTTACATGACCCAACAGTTCTTCTTCGTGGCTGGGTTCATGGCAAATATGCAGAACGAGATACTCGGGGGAGAAAAAAAAAAAGGAGTTCAGAGCAAGATTTTAGCATTCAGGTGGTTCCTCTTTCATTGTTGGGTTATTTTCATACAGAAATATATTGCTTTGGTGTTTTTAATAAAAGAGAAATCACCTTCAAAGTAGCATTTCCGTTAACCCCTCGGCATCTGTGAGTCCCAGCGTTGCGGGTAGCTCTAGCACGCAGCGAGGCAGTGGGGCAGCAGCCGTGGCTTTGGCAGGCAGAGACGAGTGAGGAGTCCAGAAGCCCCCCACCCCCTGAGATTCGAGGGAACCCCCTGAGCCTCCACGCTGCCTTCTGCTGCTGGGGGACCGCTGGACGCATCCTTGGGCACATCCAATATGTGCACATCCAATATGCGCACAAGGAGAGCCTTGGCCACACAAGGTGAGTTGGGCACCATGGGTCCGCCCATGGGGAGCTGCTGCAGTTTTATTATTAGTTTTAAGT
>VZTL01053598.1:39293-86606 GCA_013400535.1 Scopus umbretta | reverse complement strand
TGTGTCTGTTTATTTTTTTTTTTGGGGGGGGGGGGGGGCAGGATTTGGCACAGACTGCGCCCAAAATCAGAGATGCTGTCTTGTAATATCGGGGACTAAACGGGCATTTAAACTGATTGAAAGAGAAGTTGGAGCAACTCTGAATACAGGCAAATCTTAAATAAAGACCAGATTTGCAAGAGTGCAGCAGCCAACAGCTCCTGTTATAATTACGAAACGCGCGCTGGGAGCACCGAGCTGTTTTGGAAGTTTGGCCCTTCGGGTTTCAGTCGGCGTCGAGAGCGTCAGCAAAACTGCGTCGGCATTTGCTGCTTGGGGACTCTGCCCCTCGAGGGAGGACAGCTGCAAAATGAGATATTCTGTAAGAGGGGTAAATATTTATGTAGATCTTTTTTTTTTTTGAATTTTTAAAAAACAGCTTGTAATTCATATACCAATTCTGTATATCTCCAGGTTATCCTTTCCCATCTCTTAATTATCACTAGATCGCTTCGTGTGTTTTTTTGTTTTTTTTTTTTTTAAAAAAGACCCCCTCTTTTTTAGGGGTTTGGTTTTCCTGGACTTCTGAGTATCAGAGTAGTGGGCACCTGGTATAGAGATGTGTCTCATGGGCTTCACCTTCTGCTGGTTCAGGTCCTTTTGCTGCGCGTCACCACACAAATAACGTTTATCCATATCGAAGAGAGGGACAGAAAAGGCAAAGTTAAGTGCTAGATAAATTGTACCCTGTCTATTCCTTCACTTGGCTTGCTATTATTATTTCAATTGTATTTTGAAAGTGACTGTAAGCGAAAGCATTTGGTGAACCTCAGCGAAGCTGAGGAGTTGTGAGATCTGACCTACTTTCATTCCCCTCCTCTCACGCCGTTGCAAGTTGCGTGTAATGATTCCTTGTCCTCCCCCGCAAAAGAACTGGCTCATGAGTTTGGGACACGAACTGATGTCGGGTGAAGCGCCTTACTGTAGCGAAGCCACAAGAACAGAGAGGAGGGGAGAATTCCTTTGTACCAAGGGGACGGCTTGCATTTGTGAGGGTTTACTGGGAAGGGCAATGTGCTGGGGGACTGGAAGGGAGAAAAAGGAGGATGAGAAGCTGGCTGGGGAAGAGAGAATCCTATTTTGGCTGTATTTAATTTTTTTTTTTTTTTTCTCTGCTAGCTTTTCACGAGTTTCTATTTTGCAAGGAGTTTTGTGACGTGGTAGTTATCCCCTCAGGCTTTCTCCCAGGGGGCTGGTGGCTGTTCCCGAGTGGGGTTTGGGGTTGCATGCTGTGGCTGGGCATGCCTCAGCGGTCCGCGCTGACCAGGACAAGTCTGTAGGAGGATAAATTGCGGTTGGATGGAGCAGAACTTGATGAGAGCACCATGCTGCAACTTAGTTTTTAAACGTAATAAAAAGTTGTGGTGTAGAAAAACTACCTGAGGTTCCTGATGCTTTTTCTTTAGGGTGGCCTACGTGGGTGTGCAGGGGTACAGGTGAGGTGCTGGCAGGGAGAGCGTGCTTTTGTGCGACTTGCTTTGCAAGTTTGTGAAGTGCCCTGCTCGGTGTCTCCGTGTTGCAATGTTTAATTTGCTTCAAGGAAGGTAATATGATTGGGGTGGCATTCAGAATTATCACAGTTCTTAAAAATAATTTTAAACCCCCAGTTTAAATTTTGAGCAGTGCTTGAGCTTGGTTCTATTAAACCTAGCTTAATCATGAAAAATAATCCTGGTTAGATATTACGGTGTTGAAGTACCCAGACTTATCTGATGCTCTTTCCTCACCAGGGTAGCACAGGTATTTCAGACGCGCAAGATTAACACGCAGGCTCCATAATAAATCTGCAGCGCACCGCTACTGCGTAACGGCCCTTCTCCTGACAATTCCGAAGCATTTGGACCATCTTCCATTAGTATGGCAAAGTGCCCAGGAGCCGCTGCTGCCGCAAGGAGTGACAGAGGTGTCTGCAAGTTAAAAATAACCCTTGTCATGTTAATGGTTGTGGGCCACCTGGAAGGGCAGATAGCCAGCCTAGCTTTTAACTTTTGGGCTTGTTGTGCTGCTCCTTCCTTGTTCTCAGGTACCACTGGTGACTGTTCTCCGTGCGGAGCTGGAATTAAATTAGCTGGGATACCTTTTGGCTAAACGTTGCTCTCGGTTGAAAGGGAGCCCGGTACGCCTTGAAGCTTTGAAGTGTTTGGAGACTATCCTGTGGTCTATATGCGTCGTGGATAGGACTTTCAAAAGTGCTGAGGGGATGTTTTGGGGAAATTATTTCCAGTGACTCTTTTCAAATCCCCCTTTAGGAAGTGGGGGAAGATGAATTTCAGGGGAACAGGCAAGATGAGACTTCCAGACAAGCTGCTAAACTTAAGAGGATTTGTATAAAGTAAAAATGGGACCGTGTACAAAAGAAACAACTGCTGACTTGCTTATAGGGAATCTGAATAGATGTTCTCTGCATCCAGAACTATCCCTCGAATATGAAATTGTGCAATTTTTAACCTCACAGTTGTAATTTATTTCTCTTGCACGTTGAGTAGTAATAGTCCTGAGCATGGCCTTCGGCAAACCTGGAAGAAAAAGGTTGTGTTTTTTTGTCTTTGGATTTATGCTATGTTCTGTTATGTTTTTATGTCGCTCTTGAAATGCAAATAAAGAACCTGGAAAAAAGCTACAGATTGGAAGAGATGCAAGAAAATATTAAAACCAAGAAAAACCCTTTGCGACTAACTGTACGTGCTCATACCTTTTCCCAAGGCTGTATATCTTGTATGGAGCCTTTCCCAAGCAGACTTTAGTGCTAAGTTGGACAACGGGAGTTGGTTAAATGGCTCTGCCACTTGGTTATGTGCAGAATACAGTCAGGAAGCTTTGATGTTCTGCTGTTGCTGAAAGTAGAAACAACGAGAAAATGATCCTAGTCTTGGATTCTGCTTTTTAGAGAGAGAAGGTTAATTTTTTTTCAGCTTTTCATTTGAGGTTCTGGCAAGAGGTGATACATTTCCCCTCTGTATTGTATAATAGATTACATGAGAAACCTCTTCTGTAATGAGTTTGAAGAGTAGTTAATTATTTTTGAGATTGCGTTACATGCGCGGTAGGTTTATGTTGTACTCCCCAGTACGCTCAGCACAGAGGCTATCGCTCTATTACTTTAGGCAGCTGATGGAGCTTATGGCTTGAACAGAAATGGTCAAGATCTAGTGCCTGGAACCAAAGGTTCAAATCCTGAAGGTGGTCCGTAGTTTCTCATAATATTGATGAAATTATAAAAGGCAGCACAACAATTTTAGGGGTTTTGGTGTGGCTGCTTAGGGTTGAGGGTTGTTTTCTTCCTCCCTGGTTACCAAGTCTTTGTGCAGAAGGCATACTGATGCTTTGGTGTTTCTTGCTGTGTCCCATAGCTGGAGATAAGTCCTACGGTGACTGTTGTATAAAGAAGTCTTCATCCTGCAAGGAGCAGACTGTGAAGAATGGGGACAAACAGGAAGAAATTGCAGGGCAGTTCCCAGCAGCAGGAGGTGGCCTCGCTGATCTCTCTGCTGTTTACTTTGAACTTGGCATGCTCTGAGTCTTCCCTGGCTTGGCTTCCAAAAGCATAAAGCACACAGCCAAGCCCATGAGCATGTGATACTTGGCATTTTTGATGCACATTGCGTGGTTGTGCAGCCATAACTCAACGATCACAACTATAAAGACAGGTAGGAGCAGGCAGGCTACACGTTGTAGGAATTTTTAATCTCTTCATGAAGCCTAGACAAGAACACTTTTTTTTTTTTTTTCTCTCCATTTTGAGGAGGAGTCGTCTTCCTTTACCCATGGGGTGAGACACATCAACCCAAACTGCTTTGCAGCCATCAAAACTGTACTGAAATAGTTCACGCACCTCACCCTGTGTCAGCCACCACACCAACATAGCAGGGGAACCTCATGAGGTTTGCCCCCCCAGCTCTGTTCTGCTGGGTGTGATGAGGCCCTTGTGTCCGTAGCCAGGGCTAAATGCTGCTTGGGGGTAGTTACCTCGAGGCGCTGCAGTTCCGTGGTTGCTCATCTGCCGAAGAGCATTACCCAAGGCCACCAGATGGAATCATGTGGGGATAACTTTTAGGTGCACAACTTTTCTCTTGGCCAGGGGGTCCTGTAAGTGGTGAAACTCCTTGCTGCTCACCAGAATTATTTATTTTTCTAAGTCTTCAAAGCTTAGGAAAACAAGTTAGCGCAGTGTAATATTTTCCCTTACCCGTGATGACATTGGCAAGTATTTCAACTGGAGGAGACTCACTATTTTCTAATGATCTTGGTATATGTAACACTCAATAGGAGTTGACAGGATGCTGGAGGTCCACACTTTAGCAGGTCAGTGTGGCTGGAAGCTCTACAACTTGCCTAGAGTACCAGGCATGTATTATGTGGCAACACTTACTTTGTGTTGTGAATGTTCACTTCCAGGGCAAAAGGATTCGTCCTGTTCCTCAGATACTTGGTTTTGTTGGTCTGGTTTCATCTCTTGTACCCATCAGATGACTAGGTTCTTACAGAATAAGGATAATAGGGTTAAAGAAGATGCCAGGAAAAAAATATCTTCATTTATTTTGGAGAGTCTGGCACTTAGCGTTTTGTGGAAGTCACTGTGCTTTTAAATCAAGCGGTCTGGGAGCTTATTTTAAAGGAACAAGTGAAGACGTAGAATCTGCCACATTTTTTTATGTTTGTAACTATCACATATATCTTCCACTCTTTGGTGCTGTTTAATGAAGTTTTTCTACAAGACCTAGATCTTTTTCATCAGATTTGAACAATTAATGTTTTTATACATTGCGGGGGGGTGTGTGTGATTAATCCTGCTCTTTGGGGTGGTGTTCACAGTGACAAAGGATTTTTTTTTTTTGGATTTTTTTTTTGTTTTACAATTATAGAAGGAACTTTAGTAAGTTGGAAAGGAAAGTATTTTATCAGAACAGAGAGACTTCCTGATTATGCCTGGCGGAGGCAGAGCTGGGCAGAGCTGGCAGCCAGCTGACGGAAGCGCCGTACAAATAAGACGGCAGGAATCCAGTGACTTTGGAGAAGTAGGTAGATGAATTGCAAACGCTGTTTTGTCCCCCTTTGTATAAGGAGACATACTTAGCCTTTCTGGCTTTGGTTTGCTCTTAGCTAATGGGAGATAGTCACCGTGGCCAGGAATGACCGTTCGCAGTTTTAAACTGGTGGCCGTTTCTTTTGTAGGCTGAGTTTATCGTCCATCGTCAGAAGAGGACATGGAGCTACTCTCTATATTAGCCTGCCGACTTAAATTGAGGGAGAAGCCCATCAGCTTGTACCTGGGAGGTGGGAGGGAAGGTTGCCAACCTGACTGGTGGTACCTGGGCTTCCTGATCTGGCAAGAGGCTGCCTCCTGCGGAGAGCATTAAAGGCTTGGGTTTGACCCACAAAGTCATGGGGCCTGTGGCTGTTCTACTTCAGGCAAAGCTCGACACCCCCGTTCCACATTGCTCATCCAGCGTGGTCCTGCTGAATCTCCCTCAATGACGGGAAAAACAGGAGAAAGGGGTAGGAGAAGCACAGGAGGGAGCGGGTAGTGGTTGGCAGCTTGGCGTTCCCTGTGGGGACATTCAATTTTGCAATGAACCTCTTGGATTCTTGACAGGTCAGGTCCGTTGACCCTTCTGGGCACACTGTGGTGAGTGTTTAGTTATTTACTAAAGCCTTTTGAAGGGAAAGTGGCTCGATGGGGTCTGAGGCTTTTGTGTCAGGAGAGTTGTGTGAGAATCTTTGCTGGGGTTAGCTATTAGCTGATTGTTTAATTATTTGGCTCTGTAACTAAGTAACTAAATGCCTTGAGCCTTAAGATAAGCAGCTCTTTGTTAACATTTTAATAGATGGAGGCAAATATTATTAATTTAAAACCTAAGAAAGTAACAAATCTCTCGTTTCAGTGACCGAATCTTGAATAGAAGCATGATTTGGAATATCATTGCCCATCTCATAATAATCTGAAATAGCACATTCAGGATGTCCCCAGTCCTCTATTATGGTCATGGTTTTTATACAAACATTATCTACCCTATTTGATGGCTGGATGGCATAAACTATGCTGCGAGACTCTATGAGCAGGCAAAGAAAAAGTTTGCGTCTGTTTGTTTAACAGCAGCTTGGATTTCCACGGCGGTATTGTTCAATGGCTCCACCTATAAAGTTAAAATACGTTGTGTGCACACTATTACAAATAAGGATGTAGCTGAGAGCAGACAATAGCGGAGGCAACGTTCCCTCCCTCGTCCCCCAGTGTTTAAGAACACCACCAGAAATTTTACACATGCCTTTGTTGCTTGTTTGTTTTTTAAGGGGTGATAGCCAGGTGTTACTCATATCAGTTAATGCACCTTTGCAGTAGGAACTAGTGCCACGATTGTAGGGTTTGCAGGAGAACTTGCTTAGAAAGGCATCCTGTGCCGCCTTCCCTTGGCGGTGCAGAGCTCGTCCAGCAAAGGGCTGATTTACAGGCTTATGGCGATGCCTGAAGGATACGGCTTCAAGGCAGAGCTGCAGAGAGGGCTGGAGGAGCACGGAGGTGGTACCAGATCATCAAGCCTTGCTTGCTGGAGCGGGCTCTGCAGGGCTACCTCCTCCTTCTCCCATCTAGCTGTTTTCACTAAGGGAAAACTCAGGAGGATGCTGCTGAAAACACCGGAGGATGGGTACAAGTGAGGGCTGAGCAACCTTGCAGCCTTATTTCTCTGGTACGCTCAAAATACATGGAAGCAGGGAAATAATGCTGATGTCAGCCTCGGGGGAACCATTGATTTAATGGTACGGCATGCACATGAGTTCAAAATTTGTCCCTAAATTTCAGAGCGGTGTGAAAATCCTTGTGCAGTGTCCTGGAGAGAGAGTTAACTTTGCAAGGTAGGTTGTTTATGTGCTGCCGGGAATTTTTTTTAACAGTTTTTAAACTGGTTGATTTTCGCAGTGAAGCTGTTGGGCAGACTCATGCCTCAGAATCCCACCTGTTCTCTGTTTGCTTTTGGGCACCATTTCAAACCCACACTGGAAAAAGTTTATAGGCAAACATTATAAAAAGCGACAGTCTTAAGTGCTGCTACATTCTAGTTTGGCAACACAAAGGCTTACCTGAAATAACTCACTATTTCCAAACATGACTTCATTATTTCATGGCAACACTTTGCGCTGTATCTTCCCTGATACTCCAGAGAGGAAAGAAGTGGAGGAGGATAATGTTTACCAAATGCTAATACCTATCTGAAACTTGCTTTTCTTCAGTATACTAGTAATTTTCCTTGTAAAAGGAATTTTTTTTTTTTTTTTGTAATTTTGAAATAAATTACTGTTCTTGAGTTTGGATTTGTGTTGAAAGACTCGGTGTAAATTTGGGGATAATAGTTTAAAAAGAGGTGAAATCAAGGACAGGCGGTAGAAAATTATTTTCCTTATAATTGTATGTGAACAACCGATCTGCCCAGGAGGACACTGCAGCCTGTGTGAGCATCCTGCGAGTTTCCCAGGGCTCTTCAGCGAAAGAAAGCCGCTAAGGCACTTAAAGGAGGGTTGAACTATTTTCACCACCAGCAGCTTTTAAAAAGTTAAAACAAAGACATTTTTAAAGGCTCCTGTACATTGTTGGCACAGCGTAAACTCTGTCAAAGAAATTTTCTTTGCAGGTAGAGCGTTACAAAGAAGTCTTAAAAACTTCAAAGTAAATTAGCTAGCTGGCTTCAGCTACCTTTTTTTTTTATTTGACAGTGGAATCTGAATTTAAAAAAATCTCAGGCATACTCAAATATACTCACTGCTGATATAAATTATATGTAGAAAGGAGCCCATGCTCCTTCTGCAAATTATATTTCTGACAGCATAGTGTGGTGCTCGGTGAAACGCCTGGCACTGCGGATCTGTGGATTCTTGACTGTATCAGCAAGACTGAATTAGTTTATAAGGAGTATATAGCTGTATTGTAGCTTGTCGTAGACTTTGAGATGGAACTCTGCATGCTAGAAAGTTTAGAGACCTTGCTATAAAAATCTAAATTCAAGAATCTTTACAGTCTCTATAATTGGTCTTGTTTAGATGGTTTTATGCACTTCTGGCCACCATCTTGGTGTGATGCATGTTTCAAATCTGTTGATTGAAAAAACCGTATTTGCCCTAGGGAAAAAACCAGGAGAAGCTTTGCTTGCTTTGCAAGGGCACATCCCTGGATCTGTTCTCCCTTCGCTTCGGGCAAACTCCCACTGAACTCCCTGAAATTACATTATTCCAGGATGAGTTGGAGGAGAAATTGGGCATGCTATTTTCAAGTGTATCAGTATAAGCCAATATTTAAATTCATGAGTGTCCCACTGTGCTGGCCACTTCTGATACTTGTAGAATAATATAATTTTTCTGAGTTGGAAGGGACTCATAAGGATCGTCAAGTCCAACTCCCTGCTCCTCACAGGACTACTTCAAACTACTGAGCTTCAGCATTCCTGAACTCCCCTCCACAGGCTAGCTCAGATGTGATGGGTGTTTCAGGCTGCTTGGTTGAAGGTGTGATACAAGAAATGACAACGCCATGCCCCAAGGACAAGGAACATGGGTTTCAGTATTCTTAGAAGCAAGAGTGGACACCGAGGAGTTGCCTATTTTAATATTCCCTCAGGCTCCCAAACAAACAAAAGGCATTGGAAATTTAGACATTGGAAACGGCTGCCCAGGGAGGTGGTGGAGTCCCCATCCCTGGAGGGGTTCAACAAACGTGTGGATGTGACACTCCGGGACATGGTTCAGTAGATATGGTGTTTTTGGTTGATGGTTGGACTAGATCATCTCAGAGGTCTTTTCCAATTTTATGATTCTAAAAAGAGGCGTGTGTGTTATTTATAAGCACACAGTGGTGCACAGTTGGTGCTTGCGGGGGGACGGATTTGTGCCGGGGAGCTGCTCACCGTGCGGTGTGACCCTCCTCGTGAGCAAACAGAAGATGCCTTCATGCTGCTTTCCCTTATTTACTTTTCATGCTGGCCTTGGCAAGGCCAGGAGGCTCGTGGGAGAGGGATGCTGGGGCTGTAGGAGAAAGCAGTTACAAAAGCAGTCCCTATGGTGGGCACAGCTCGAGTGTGGTGTGGGAGGTCCCTCCACCCTGTGCCGAGCCATCCCACTGCCCCTGTGGACATGATCCCTGGTGTCCGGGCTGCGGTTCCCTTCCTCTTGCCGAGAGCCAGCCTTGGAAGGGGATGATGATGCTCTAGTAACTATAGGCAGATGTAGTTTTCCGAGGATGTTTTTTTGCAAAAAGGCTGTGGTTTGACATTCTTCTTGTTATTTGGTTACAAAAGGGAACCGATGGATGAGCCATTTTGTTTTGAACTGCTGTGTACGCTGTGATTTCGAAAGCTTTGCTTGTGTTACTGGATTGCTGCTGTATTCTGCTGAGGGGAGGCTGTGAAATAAGAAATGAAGCAGAAAAATTAAAGGAAAAAGTTCATGTCAGTGGGAGCAGAGTTGGCAGTGTAGAAGGCAAACGTAGAGGCTTTAGGAAGGGTGCAGGGAGGAAAATAGAGGACACCGTATGTGCTGTGTATAGGAACTTATGTTAATTTGCTTAGCGAGGGGTTTTTTGACCATCCTTTTCTTCCAACACAGTTCTCGTAAGTTGTGGTGTGGTTGTGGGTTGTTTGTTTTTTGTTTTGTTTTGTTTTTTTTTTAAAGGCAACGTATAAAATCAGGTGGGGAAAGACAAATATTTGTTTGAATCTTAGACCCAGATGCTAAGATATAAAACTGAATTTGCTTTTTGAACCCCGCCTGCCTCCTCCAAATTCTCTGAAGCCCCCAGGTTCAGCAGCACTCATCTCCCCAGAGCTGGCTCGCTGTCACCAGGGAGAAGGGTTGTGCCTTTGCGTGGCACTCGGAACAGGGCACGTGCCGAGACACCGCTCAAAAGGGAACAAGCTTTGTTTGTAGTTAACATCTGAAAAAGCAAGCCTATCCCATACCTGCGTGTGGTTCAGTTTTACAAGACGGATTGCTGGGCTAATCTGGATGAAGCTTTTTTATTTAACTTAACGTGATTTCTGTGGATGAAAAGGGCCTTCACTGACTTTTGTTGGAAATTCTCTCCTTTCCCTTCTCTTTCTTCTTTTTCCTCCTTTCCTTCCACCTTCGCAGAGCCGCCAACCAAATACCAAATCTCTCAGCCAGATGTATATTCAGCACTTCCAGGAGAACCGCTTGAGTTGCGCTGTCAATTGAAAGACGCCGTCATGATCAGTTGGACTAAGGATGGGGTCCCTTTGGGGCCCGACAATAGGACAGTGATTATTGGGGAGTACTTACAAATTAAGGATGCTACACCCAGAGATTCGGGCCTCTATGCTTGCACTGCTGTTAGGACCCTAGACAGTGATACTCTGTACTTCATTGTAAATGTTACAGGTGAGTGAGTTAAACGTAGGTTTTTGCATGTAGAAGCTGTAAAATGTGATATAAAGACACGTTATGATACGCTGTGAAACAGTCTACTCGGGCATAGCGAGTTGAGCTGAGTTCTGTAGTTATTTCAGGCATTTTCCCCCTTGTCCTGACCCTGAAATGGACTCAGTTTATACAGACCCCTTTTACTTCATGGGGTCTACAGTGATTACCAGCTGCCAAATAGTCCTCTGTTTTATGCCACTGTGACAGGATTAAATTATACAGAGTCGCTGTGATGATGACAAAGCCAGTAACGTTAATACAAGTTTGGTGGGGGGTTTTTTTTTTTTTTTTTTTTTTTTTTTCCCCTCTTCTCCTCCCCCTGCCCCTGCATCAGAAGAGGTAAAGGGGTGTCCTCCATCCTTTAAGTTTAGAAATAAATCGTTCTGTAGACACTTAGTTCTGTTCGACTGAATGTCTTTAGGAAAGATAAAAATTGTAAGTGGAAAGAAATTTTTGGAGTTGGCAAGCTCCCTTTGGAAACTTTGTAGCGTTTCAGGATTATTAACAGGTTTTCTTAGAATTTTATAAGAACAACACACATTTTGTGGCTGGATTTTCTTTTTCTATAGCTTCTGCACAACTGACTTAACATCTCTTCTCCTTGATAGATAATCTAAGAGGTAGCATATAGGCTTATTTGTCTGTAAAAAAAGGCTGGTTTAAAGACTTGATTATTTTTAATGTGCAGATGCTCTTTCCTCTGGGGATGATGAAGATGACAATGATGGGTCCGAGGACTTTGTGAATGACAGCAACCAGATGAGTAAGTAACAGCGAACTGCCAGAAGTCACTAGCAAGATCCACGTGGAAAATAGTGTCCCGTCTCTTGCACTCCTGCCTTCAGAGTCTCTTGATTGTTAACTGCATGGGCTGTCAAATCGTGGCATCTTTGTCCTTCTCCATTTTCTGTTTCACATAGTTCGTTACTGGGAAAAGAAAAAAATAAACTAATATTCTTCTGAACACGCTTTACTGGTCTGTACTTTCTTTCTCCCTTCTTGCTAGCTTTTCTGCAGTTTCCTTTCTTCCTGAATTGAAGTTCAGTCTTTGTCTGGTTTAGACTCTCACAGATGAACTAACTTGCCCTGAACTGAGCTGAAATCTAATTGAAGAAACAAAGATCCAGCTCACTTTGTTAAAAGGTGGTATGGAAACTTCAAAAATAAAATTAAGTGGTAATGAGGCAAATCCTTCAATCCTTAATCTTGGCAGAGATCTCCCTGGGGAGAGCGAACGTGGAGACAGTGAGGTTCTTTTGTCTGCAGAGGACCTCAAGGTTTGTCACAAAGCAAGCAGTCCAGCACTAAAACCACATTTTACATTACTTATGCGTGATGAAAAAGGGCTGAAAGAGTCTAAAACCTGTCCGAATGTTAAACTTCGGTCTCTTTAGAGAATTTGGAAAGCTATTAATAGGTCTAAATAGAGTGGTCGCTAAGAAAAAGATTATGTAAAATTCATATTGGTTCCTTATGCCCCTATGCACTGTTGCAAAATCCCCGTGGTGACTGGTCGGTTGCTATCGCTCGTGCTTCGTAGAGTCAATAACACACAGAACACCGAAATCTTTCCTGGGAGATGTCAGCTAGTTACCGAATGCAGTAGCCAGGTAGTGTATCTGCTCCTCAGCCTGATGGCTAATGGGCAGCTCAACTGTACGCTTGAAACACTTGTTCAGATGACAAAGTAGCAGCCTGATTTCAGCTCCCCTAGTTAGTTACTGTTGTATACGACTGCCCCGGTCTGAAGCTGTGAAACATTAGATGCTATTTAAAATGATATAAGTTCTTAGCTGCCTGTTTGGCCCCTGCCATCTGTTAGTGTGATTAACCCGGTCTGATTCACAGGTGCAGCTTGAAGTGGCTGAGATTAAGCAGCTGGAGGCTGCTCTGACAAAGGAATGTGGTGGCAAAGATAATTGGCGAGTTTGGAAAAGGGACACTGCTTTTAAAAGAAGTTGTCTAGGCAAAACCCACAAACCCAGGCAACATTTAGCGTTCCCCTGAAAAGGACTCATGGGTAGAAATTCCTTTTAGGAAACAGCCCTATGTCTGTGATCACTTCATTGACATCGGTCAGAAAAGGGCTTGCAATATTTTTGGTGTGTTAGTGAAGACAACCTTGCTTCTAATTTGTGCTGATGGCTTTGGAGATTCACTGTAAGCACAAATGGATTTTGGAAGTGCATATAGGGAGGGGAAAAAAGGAAAGAACCTGATCTCAAGGCCACTGTGCTCTGTAACATCGTGGTAACGATTCCTTCCCTTTCATGCAACAGGGAGAACTACGTAGTGGCGTCTCCTCTAACGCTAGTGATGTTCTTGTAATACGAGCTATCATTTCAAGCTACTGTTAATCAATCTTGATTCAGGAGCTGGTGGAAGGCCACTGACAGTTTCTGTCTGCCGGGGATGGGGTGTGTACTTTAGCTGGGGTCAGTCACACTTTCCCTGCTCAAAATGAAAGGTGCCTCTAGAGCGTGAACGTTTCGACATCTCGGATAGCGGGGAGAGCACAAATTCTCGCAGTGCAGAAGGGAGGAAACTGCAAGAAGACAGATTGCTCCTGAGCGGAGCGTTGCACAAACAAGTCCTCGTGAGATTGCTCTTTACAAGGTGCCCACAAACTACTGGGGCTTCTTGCAAGATGCAGACGGGCGCAGGGAGCAGCGCAGCCTTCCTCCTGACGTCTGAGCGCTCGGTGGGGAGAGCTGGAACTGGAAGAATGATCGTGGCACCGCATCCCTGCAAGTAGTCTGTTTTCAATGAGAAGTTGCATCGTAGTAACTCAGTGGGATTAATACAAGGTTGCTGAAAGAGGGTTGTGATTTGGCAAGATCAGAGCTGTGTGAAAGTTAGGGCTGGGACTTGATGTGGTGCTTTGGCAAACCACTGAAACTTGCGTATCTAAGCGTCTTCTAAGCCTTCCCATCAGTATCATTTGCCATTACCCTTCTAGATTTTATATTGTGTCCAAAAGGCCACATCTAATTTAAGAAACTGTTGTAAGACAGATTGAAAAGTGAACAAGGAGTTGAGGAGGAGTAGTCTAAGTCCTCCCTGAGCATGCCATGTGGCAGGCAGTGGTGTGCAGTGGTCAAATGCCCTTTGCCACCTTCTCCTGCCTACGTTGGGCAGAGCCTAGGGAAGTCCAGGACCTCACAAGAGCCCTTGGTCGCTGCTCTTTAAGAGAAAGAAATCTTTAAGCGTTTCCTGAATTGTGGTTTGAGCTTTGCAGATCTAAACCAATTTAGCTGATAATTTACATACAAATTACAGCTGTGCTCATTAAGGATAAGCGATGGAAATTGGCCTGGTTATGCCTTTGCTGATGGAAACAAAAGGCCATAGTCTTCAAAGGTTGTTGCTTTTTGATGAAACAATTCTGATAAAGTCCAGCTGTCCTGGCACGTTAATTATGATGTGATGAGGCAGGAAATGGCTGTAGTGCCTTCCACAGGAAACTGAACCTTGGCATTCTCATTCCTGCATATTTAAAACTAAAGCAAACCTTTTAGAGCTGTCTTACAAAGGTAAGTATTCTTTTAAGCTTTTTTTATTTTCTTTGCCTCTGTTGCAAACATATTTTCAGAGGCCAAGGTTTTCCAGTGCAGGCAGAGAGGCTGTTGAGGAAATCTAGCCTAATTTTCAAGGCTGCCCCAAAAATACAACTGGTCTTGAAGTCAGTGGAGGCTTTAAATGGCTTGGTAGCTGTGAGGGGCAACTCGCTCTTGGGAGAGGAGGGCATTCGCATGTACACACGTGCATTTGACCGTTTGCCCTGTGTGTATTTTTAAGTAAAAGGCGTGCAAAGCAGACTTCACTCTGCGTTTGGTGTCCTTCTAGCTTGACAGATATTTTAACTCTGAAAAAAACACTGTGGTAGATTTGTTCCAGACTGCATCCTGAATAGCTTTTTATTACTTCCAGCTTTTGTTGAAGGGATTAGTGCTTGTGGAAGGTGCAGGATTGGTTCTACTGCAAAATAGTCCTCTCTCTCCCCAAAATGGCCTTGTTGGCAACTCAGTTTTTCCCTTTGTTGCCCTCAGAAGGTGCCTCAGCTTGGTTGTGGAGGGCCACCTCCAAGGCTTTTTCTCCAGTACCTTGGCCTGGGACTTTCTTTTACGAAGTTAAGGGCTGCTCATCATCAGTTCCTACTGGCAGCAGTGGAGTATGCATTGTTGGTACTTGTGGCCTCCTCCTCATCATGATTTTGAGACCTAGCCCTAACTTAAGGGATTTCTGTAATCCTGGCTTGGTGCTGGCAAGGCAGCAGCTGTTGTGATGGTTGCACTGAGGTCTGCCAACAGTAATTTATTCTGGAGACCCCTGGGTAGCCCTGAAGATGCTGCTATTCTGCCTTGAATTCTAGTCAGGTGACTGGAACCTTTATGGCTTTTTTCCTTATCACCCTTTAAACAATTTCTTCTGGGCCAAGCAATGGTAAATTGGCACCAAGAACAAAAAGTATCTAAATGCAATCCACATGCTGTTCTTTTCATGCCTTGAAGAATTTCAGAAAGGATGAAACAAGGTTCAAATTCATCAAATCCTGTAGAGTGGAAACCCACTCAAGGGAGCAGCAAAAATTGGATGTTGCCTAGAAGTGTTTTTTAATTAAAGGTCAAATACAATAGTACTGAAAACCTTGGGGGGGGGTTGATGTGGTCATTTCAGGCACACTATTGCCTGCTCGAGGTGCTTGTCAGGCAGGCTTGGAGTTGCCTACTTTTGTATTTCTTTGTATTAGACAAGTCCAAATAAAAATCGAGGAGTCCTGAAGTGAAGTGGTCCCCTGGGCTGCCTAATTTCAATTTCAGATGCAGGAGATTTGCCTGATTAGATGTCATGTATTTGCAGTGGAGTGCAGGGTGGGTCAGCAGGATATTTTCTTCACTAATGAGAGCTCTAAAAGCAATCAGGAATTCCCACCCGTTCCCCTGCTGCTTGTTGCCGCTACGCGCCGGAGCCTGCCTGGTTGTGGCTGTGAACTTTTAACAGCGGTGCTACCTACCTTCCACCTGTCCTCTTACCAAAGATGGGACGCCATGGACACGGTCTGTAAGAGGACTCGGCACTTGGTGGTATAGACTTGTTAACTACGTTCGTTATTGGGTTTAGTGAGTCTGGATTTTTTTTTTCCTCTCCAGACAAATAGAAGCAGTAAAAGGTGCTTTTAGGTTATGATAATTTAGCCTATACATTGAGAAACACTGTGTGGTAATAATCGGATCAGTCGCTGTACGAAAGCACAAAATGAGGGTGAGTACTATGGTTTGTGGATGTTGCTGCCTTTTTCTCTTTTCCCTTAAACATACTGAGGAGCTGCCAATGTACATTGCAACTACCTAGTGAAAAATGATAGGATGTCTTCAAATGGTGTTTTCAACATGTGATATCCGCATGTTTTTCTCCACGCTCCCTTGTAATTCAGGAGCATTGCAGGTTATGTTGATGTGAGGGTTGTGCAAGGGGAAGCTTTCCAAGCAGAGTCCTTTCTCCCAGCCCTGAGAGTTTCCTTTTCCCCCTCTCTTCATGGCACAGAACCGAGCCACTTCTCTTCGTTCCTGCCTGCATCCTCCCGGCCGCTTCTCTGCTCTCACCTCTTCCATAGAGCAAAGTTTTTCTTCCCTATGCACTTGTAGATGAGTCTTATTGAAGCACTTCTCTTCCAAGGGCAGAGTTTTTTAAAGGATGAAGGTTGATGGAAGGGGGGTTATGCAAGAAAACCAGAGGATGAACTGCCCTGCCACGCAGTACAGGCTGGTGGCTGAGTAGAAACCTGGCTGCACGCAGCAGCCTTGTTTGGGGCACTGTTGGTGGACACATCCTGACCAAGTCAGACACCCTTGGTCCTGGGCTGCACCCTTTTGGGAGCTTCTCCAGAGCTTGGTCCATCCAGCCTGTGCTCGCCCGGGCGAGCCGTGGAGCCTGGGGTTCAGAGGTTGTGCTTGCCAGTGGATGCTTTCAAGCCTTTTATGCTCTATAGGTGTGAGAAGGTGTGTGATGGATATGATGAGAAGTGACCATGCTGGCTGCAAAGTTGCTGGGGCAGTGTTGCCATTTTTGGGGTCAAATCTAGGTACTCTGCTCTGTCTGAGATACCAATATAACTGGTCTGGATGGTTGATTGGCTTTGATCTGCCACAGTTTACTTTGACTTTGTGGGAATTGTGGGTAGGGCCCAATATTGGTTGCCTTAAATTGCCTTGTGGAAGATGTTTAGCAATCCAGAGAAAATATCCTTTTCATGTATCAGTACCAACATATAATTCCGCCTTTGCCAGGTATACTTGTAATTTCATCTCTGCATGTAGTAGTTAATTCCTTTGGTTGGCTAAAATCTTCTGTTATTTTAGCAAATAATGTTAACAGTGATTTTCCTTGCATCCCTAGTTCACTCATTCCCTAATTCTCTTTAGTCTGTGTAACAGTTTCTTAGTGTTGCAGTTAAATTTTCAATAGTTACCTGATTTTTGATTTTGATTACATGCCCAAATCTGCTTTGCTTTTCTTCTTCATTAATTTTAACACTAATTGCCACTTCGGGGGAAAAAAAAAATCACTTATCATTCTTAGCATCATTGTAAGACCTGCTTTTGGAATGTTTTCTTTATACTGAGAGAGATGTTGTTAAAGGATTTATTCCTGTATTTTCTATCCAGCTGTATTTTTATTTAGAGAGGGGGGTGGCAGGATTTCTGAGTTTGCACTGATTGTAAGAACTGCTATAAATATTTGAGGAACGGAAGAGTTTATTTATAGTGGAGTGTTAGGCTGCTAATGAAGGAAATGAAACAGGGCTGAGGGAAACAGAGTTATTTTTCTGGACCCCTCTAGTCTTAAAAATTCCGCACTAATCTGATTTGCTTCAGGAAAACTCCGTTATAAAAGAAATTAATGTTTCCTACTGTTAAACAGATCTTGAATCTTTAACTTTCTAAAAACTGTTGCGGTGAGACAACTGAGGTGACGCCATGAAGATGCTGTGCAATGTAGCCAAAGTGGTGCATGGATCCAGAGTATGGGGTAACCTTTTACATGGATCTGTCTATCCAAATTTATTTCTTGGAGGGCAAAACCAGATGGGTAGTTGTATGTTTTGTTCTGCTGCGTTTGCTGTACTGATACATGACAAATGATTGAGAACCTGGCCAAGAGAGGGATTTTCCATGAGCTCCTCGTGTGGGCACAGGATGGGCTGGGGCATGGGAAGGAGTGAGTGAGAGCCAGGAGAGCCTTGCCCGGAGCTGGTGGTAGCGATCCCTTCAGTAAATACGGGCTCAGAGAGACCCTCTTGTTTTGTGCCACAGTGTCGGGCATCAGTGACCATTTGGGCTTCGACAGGCTCGTGAGAGTGGGAAAATCCCTGCAAAATGATCAACGCTATTGCTGAGTTTTGCTGGTCCTCCACTTGTAAATATATTTTAGTGGTGCCTGTGACAGTAACAGCCCAGCTCACATTGCCATAGTGCACTCTTTAAGTTTTAGCACGCTGCCAGGCAGGTAGGTGTGTTTAGCCCCCTTCTAACAGATGGGGAAAGGTTAAGGCTGAAGCTTCCAACAGTTTTTTTGAATTGGTCGGTCTGGCTTCAGAGCTGGGGTCCGTGAACTCAAAGTTTGCTGAGTGCTCACAGTGAACGCAACTTGAGGTGGAAAGTGTCTGATCATTTGAGTCTGCTGAAAACTTGGTCCCTCTGTCTTAGTTGACATACGCAAAACAAAGGATATCTGTGCTTAATTTTTGGCATTTTGTCATAAATTACATGCTCGAGGCTGCAGACTGAGCTGTTTGCAAAACTCTGGGCAACACTTGTGGCATATGATTTCCAGTCGTGTACTCTTTCTAAAACCACACTGTCTCTGCAAAAACGACTATGTGCGGCCCTGTATGTCTGTAGAAGGGGCTGGAAAGGGAGCTCAGTTTCTGAGTACTGATATTTCTTGATGTATCTCTTTGAAACATCTAGGGGCACCCTATTGGACACATACAGACAAAATGGAGAAAAGGCTACATGCAGTGCCAGCAGCGAACACCGTCAAGTTTCGTTGTCCAGCGATGGGAAACCCAACACCGACCATGCGATGGCTGAAAAATGGGAAAGAGTTTAAACAAGAGCATCGTATTGGTGGATATAAGGTACGTTCTCATGACGTGATTTTGCATTTTCTGTTCTTGACCAAGACGGGATGGGGGGGGAAAACCCCAACAAAAAACCCCAAAAACCTTGATGAAGTCAACAGAAAATCTTTTGATGGCCTTGGATCAAATGTAGAAGCAAAAAAAAAAAAAAGGAATTGTTTTCTTCTGAGGAAGGATGGGGGGTTTCTTTGGTGGTTACTGAGTACTAATTCTATTTTTTTTTTTTTCCTCAAATTCAAGCCTGTAGCAAAGCAGTGCAGCTAAGGATTATTTATAGAGACTTATTTGGAAAACTAAAGACTGAGTTTGCAAAGCAGAGTAAGACTATTTTGCTCTTTTCATTTTCAGCTGCATTGTTAAAAAACATGACCATCCACACTGGTGATCGCAGGCAGTTTAATAAAGGAAGGGTTGGAAGTCAAAAGTTATTATTTTCTGTAGAGTTTATGGTCTGTGAAACTGAAATGTGAAGCAGAATTTGAGGGAAGGTAGCAGCAGTTACTTACAAGGGTTTGTTTGAATTTTAAATAGCTTCAGATTAGATGTTTCATTCTAAATTGGTGGTTACTGATTAAGAGAGTTTTCGGGAGGTCAGCTAGCTCTGTGGGTTAATGCATGGAGCTTTAACCTCCTGGTATCTGCCTAGGTCAGGTCAGAAGTCAGGATTTGGTCATCTTATCCCGCTCCTTACGGGGGGGTGGGAGCGTGTGACTTTGACAGCAAGTTGCGGTTCAAGCACTACCCTTGCCATCCTGCCCCGCATTTCTGAGTTACCGTAACCTCTTCTGCAGACTTGTCTGTCAGTGGCTTCCTCACCTACCTGACACCTCAGCAACTTCTCTCCAGAGAGGAGAAGTTTCGGAGTTAGTCACCGTGTGTGACAGTTGTAAGCCCCAGCCTAGAAGTTCTGAGGAGCCCAGAGCAATTCGTAATGGTAATTAAGACACAAGTTAACTGACTTTTCCAGATGATGCAGTAAGCTCAAGACGGAGTCCTGGGGGCTGTCTCCCCCGGTACCGTGCCACTGCCTTACCCCAGCGATTGCAGTATTTTTGGGGTGCAGCGTTTTGCCATGCCCTGATGGAGCCAGGGTGTATATTGCTTCATGTGCTGTTGACTCAGATCCTGCTTGGTACAAAAAAATATGTTTTCCAGTGCAGAGGAGGACAAGCCGTAGTCTCCTTTCCTCTCTAGCTAGATTTACTGTAGAAAGTGTCAATTTTTCCAACATTTGTGTTAGCAGAGAGCGAAGCCCAGAAGTCTCCCTGCATGAATGCTAATTATCTAAGTAGACTTTTCCATCTCTGTTTGCTTACACCATAAATTACTGTTGCTTATGAGTGTACACCTGGCAACACCTTCTGCCTTTCATAACTCTATGGAGCGTTAACGAATTGGCTACAATTCAGTGATTTTCACCTTTCTTGGTGCTTATTTAAAAACAAAAAAACCCCAATTAAAAAAAAAAAAAAAGAACAAAACTAATCCTGTCTTGGAAAATAATAGTAACTGTTTCAGTACTAACTGAGACATTATTTGAACATATTACATCTCCTGAAGGGGAAATGCAGATTTCACTCTTGAAAACCGTGAAGGAAAATGTGTGTCTTCCAAGGCAGGATGGAGATAACCTGATCTCTGGTTTGGGAGGGTGATCTTTGGCGGGGTAAATGAGCCCATGTGGGGCTCCGTGCTGCCGCTGCTAGCCCGGGTTAGGGATCTGGGTGAGCTCATTCAGACTTGTGCCCATTAAGTGGCACAAATTAAATTTTTGCTCATGTGTATTAAATGTATACAATTTCCTAGGTATGTATGCGCTCTGGGAAGAAACCACAGATGCCTGTTTCTAAAGCCAGCTGGATGACTGAAGTATATACCTATAATTCTAAACCATAACTTCTTACATCTCTTTAGTCTAAAGGAAAAAAAGAGGGGACACAGCTGTGGATTTTACACTTTCTCACTGCTCAGACATCAAATTTTAAATGACCTGGTAGCATTTACTTATCATTATCATTCTGCTTACCAAATCTATGTATGTTCCAGATTCTGCTGGTGTTTTGAATAACCATCTTTTTAAGATGGAAGCTTGTTTTCAGGAATGGGTGTTAAAAAATGAGGCCTCCAGAGCTTCTGGAGGCTGTGCCCTCTTCTTGTTAGAGAGGCAGGATGAGGTCACTGCAGGCTGAGTTCAAAATTATTCTGAAGTAAAGAGAGAATGGTATTTTCATAACACCTCTATACCAACAAATTTGTAATGAAGGATTCCTTGGAAAAGACTGAGTCTTTCCACGTTGGTCTGTGTTCAGCCAGGTATCAAAGCAACTCATGATAATTCTTGTACGCGAGTTTGTCTTGAATCTGGGCATTGCTATATGTAATACATTTCTGCTGGAGTTGTTCATATTCATAATACTTTGAGTGACTAGAATAACTGGAACCAAACTTGGCCATATCTGCCGTCACCAGTTGACGTAACGCCATCTGTCCCTTTCGGAAGAGTCAATCATCTATTGAAGACTTTAAGAACAGAGTAAAAGGAAGGAAAATGTTCAGTTTTCCAGTAATCCTCCAGCCACCTTTCTCCTGCTGCCTTGAGCTAAGAAATCTATTCTCTTTATCGCAATCAGATAGTGGCCTGTAGCACTTTGTCCTGCTGACTGGGGAATGTCTTGAGTCAATTTGCACTCAGGCAGGCTAGCAGAAGGGTGTAGGTGCTAGCCAAGATAGCTTCCAGAGCAAAATTCCTCCACCATGACTAATTCTGGGTGGTGAATTTCAAAATCAAACTTTATATGATTTTTCAATGGGGGGTGTGTGTGTGTGTGTGTGTGTATGTATGTATATATATACCTAAAGTCCCTAAAGCAAGGAGAAAAGGGTCAGTTATTGAATGTCTAAACCCCTGTTAGTCTTTTTTTTTAATCTGCCTTTAAAGTGATGATAACTCTTGCTTGTCCATTTAAAGGTATTTTATAATGTCTTTGAATGAATAATCTAAATCGTCTATGAGACACCACAGGAGCCTTTACCTTTCTGTACACCACCCGGAAAGCAAATGTACTTCTATCACTTGTTACTGTTTAAGTATTAACAGGTGTGTGTTTTCATGTATGCATTTTGATAAGCTTCATCACTACAGTCATCTTATACATACCTAAATTCAGCCAGGTAAACAGAGCAAAGAAAGAGTTCTGACTCTACAGATAAAAGCCTATGGCTTTTGTATGGATGTTCTGCACTTGTTCTCTCTACCTGAGCAGTACTGGTATGTGTCTGAACTGTGCTGATTTTGTGGGGAATCATTTTGGTTTCTAATCCTTATTTCTCTTGAAATTCATTTAAAATGGACCCCTTTTTTACCATTTTTTGCTAGGTGACAACTTTTCATGATGTATCTGTTCACTGAAGACATATATTTTAGAATTAAACAGAAGTGTCCACGGTTTTTTATATGATACTCCAAAAGCAAAACACTTCTATGAAACACTGCTTTCCCTTTCCTAGATTTCTAAGCAATATTTCTCAGCATTTTGATTCCAGTTTAGGTTTCCCACCTCCAAGCTATATCTTAAAGGTACAGTTGTGTGCATTTGATATTGGTAATTTAGTTTAAAAATGGAATTGTTTGGAGAGACTGGAAGAATTGGTTAAAAATTTGATGGAGATGATGGCCAAAAAAACCCACCTCAGTAATTTGCTAGAAGTGTCCATACCTGGTCAGGAAAAAAACATGTTGAGATAATAAATACAATCTCAATAAAATACTGTTTTTGGATCTGAAGCACAGATGAAACATGAAAGTAGGTATTGCAAAGCAATTAAAAAGAAAGGGGGGGAACAAAGCAGTTATTAAACTGTGTTGACAAAGTATTTGAAGGGTCAAGCAGTCATTTGGGATACTTGGAATGTGGTTGTTCCCTGAAGTTCCCTATAATAAGAAAAGGCAATGACAAATGGGAAGGGGTATCCTGAAGACCAGATGATGGAGTGGGTTGCACTGTGTGGGTATTCTCTGGGATTCTGAAAGAACTCAATATGAAATAGGGCTTCAGGGAAGAAAATAGTAGAAATAACAGGATAATAGCTGGCAAGGAGCTAGTTGGGTTGGAGAGCTGAAAGTTTCCTACAGCTGATAAATGTGTGGCTGTGGACACTGGTCCTTTGCTGGACCCCATATGCCTGGTGAGGATGCTCCCACTTTCAGTGGCTTGTTGCTGCCCTTGTGTTTTTTCCCTAGTGGATTAGTTCACATGAGCTCCCTAATATGTTCTGTCTGCCAGATGCGCTCAAGTTGTCTATTTAAATGGCTTAAATGGACCCCATTGGTATCACCCAGGGAAACTTTGGGAATATTTGGAAAGCTGTAGCACTGGTATCTTCAGTTAAAGGGCCCTAGTGAGCAACCAGGAGGGAGCTAATGACTTTGACCTGCATTACCAAAGAGACCAATCTATTTACAACCTCAGTCACAAGGGTGGGGTTTTTTTGTCTGGCTTGTTTCCCCCCCCCAAATGAATATCACTGTTGTAGTTCATCCATACACAGAAGGCTGGTGTAAGACCTGTGTACTGTGGAAGCATTGCTTCGAACCTCTTTTGAAACTAGCTTTTACATAAAAGGGTGTGATTTGGGTGCTGGTTGTCAGTAATGGCACCGGTTGTGGTGCCCAAAGACAGGCTTTACTGGGACTAGGGAGTGATGGCACGTTACTTAAACAGACCACGTTAACAAAGCCTGTGCGATCAGGGTGTTGCAAGCTGTGTGGTTGTAGGGATGTGGCAGGACCATCATGTGTCTGAGAGTTGTGGTTTAACCTGGCAGGCAGCTAAACACCACGCAGCCATTCGCTCGCTCTCCCCCTCCCCAGCGGGAGGAAGGAAAAATTAAAATTTGCGGGTTGAGATAAAGGCAGTTTAATAGGACAGCAGAGGAAGAGAAAATAATAATAATGATAAAAAATATACAAAACAAGCGATGCACCATGCAATCGCAGCCCACCCGCTGACCCATGCCCAGCCCGTCCCCCAGCAGCGATCGCTGCCCCCGGCCAACTCCCCCAGTTTCTATCCTGAGCGTGACGCCGTATGGTATGGAATAGCCCTTGGGGCAGGTTGGGGCAGCTGGCCTGGCCGTGCCCCCTCCCGGCTCCTTGTGCCCCCGGCAGAGCACGGGAAGCTGGAAAGGCCTTGGCTGGTGCAAGCACTGCTCAGCCACAACTAAACCATCGGGGGGGTGTCCGCATTGCTCTCATCCTAAATCCAAAGCACAGCACTACGGCAGCTACTGGGAAGAAAATTAACTCCATCCCAGCTGAAACCAGGACAGAACGAAAGGTTCAGTTTGGGAGTCTTCAGCAGGAGAAGATGCTGTCATCCCCAGCAAAGGGGAGTTTTTCTGGGCTTTGCGATGCTGCACTTGGAACCAGAAAGCAATAAACCAATAAGCTGAATCTAGTCGAATCCAGATTCATGACATAAATCCAGTTGTGTGACGATGTGTCATAAATGCTTTGGGCCTCTACAACCGTTGTTTAGCTTAAACTGAAGAGGCGTAAGCTGTTGTTTTATTATAAAGATACTATCTCTTCTCATTGGAGTTACAAGAAGGGAAATTGCACAAATACTTTTTGATATTGCCATCCACTTGTGGCTGTAAGTTAGTTAAGTTTTCTTATTGAATGCTAAACAATCTCTTGTGTTTTCCTATCAAAATAATTACTTACAGCTTGTTACCAATCTTTATTTTGTTTTAACTTCCACAGATCCATGATCTGTTCTTCCTGTTTTGGAGTCAGATAGGTTAAAAACACTTGCTTTGATTCTGAGAATTGTGATGTAACTTGTAATGGCAAACAGTTCAGGTCACTTTGACCAAGTGTCCCCCAAAATAGCTGATAAAGAAGGAAAATATTCAAAATATGTAGCTGTTGTATTTGTTATTTACCAGTGTTTTATGACAGTAGTTCTTCCTGACCCAAACTTTGACTTTCAAGGCTGCTTAGCAGAATAACAAGACAATAAAATAACCCTGTTAAGTTTATAAAGCTAGCAAAAGTTTATTTCTTAGCTGTTCATACTGTGAAAAAAAATTGATAGTTTTGATGTATACTGTCAGGACGGAGGACTGGGGAGAGGAGCTGCGAGTTTGGGCCGGAGGTTTTGGGGTCATGTTGTCAGACGTTTCTGTGATGTTTGGTTAGCATCCGTGCCCTTCACCTGCTGCTGGAGTCTCATCTACACTGTCTTTGTTTTTCAAAGCCTACCTGGCTAGTTGTTAGATAATATTATTAGCTAATGAGCTAATTACTAGCTGGGGGGACCAGGAAAGCCAGGAGCCCTTTGCGGAGAGGACTCTCTTCTTCCAAGCTGTGAACTGAAGGCATTTTTACCTCCAGCAAGTGTGAGAGCTACGCTCTTGGCACTGGGGCCGCAGCCCTGTGTAGTCTTTTCCTGATGGATAGGGACCTGCACAATAGTCAGGCATGAAGCAGGATTTCAGACCTGTACATGTAATGATCTTTTAAGAATGTATAGTTACTGGAAGTGTCACTGAATGGTCCATAAATTTTTCTGGTGTACTGTACTGAATTACTACTTTCCATTTGGCTGATTAAAATGACTGTACCAGATTGTATTTTTATTCCATTTGCTAAAATACGTACTTTGCAGTTTAAAAGTTGTACATTACAACAGCTACGTAATGTTAAGATCTTTGAGCGCTTTGTCAAAAATGTAATGCTAAAACAAGGGATTAGTGGATAGCCAGCAAAAGGTCATTTTGGGAGCCAACTTATGATGCAGGAAATATATATGTGTACCGGATGACTCTATATCCTTCCAGTATTGGGCTGGATCCTATTTTTTATGCAAGACCAATGCCAGCGCTCCTTTTGAGTTCAAATGGGAACAGAGTCAGCACCTTTAATACATTCTGTCCGAGAAGGATTGTATGAAATAAATGTATATCCTTATGCTCTGTTTCCATGAGGATTTTCTTCAGGCATTTTTCGTGAGGCAGCATCTTCATTTCTTTCTTGTGGTACCCCAGAGCAGCAAGAGACGTGGCCGCTCTGTGTGTCTCTGGGAGGGATCCCAAACGTCGCCCTTCCGTACTTTGTTTCTCCAAAATGCGGGCTGTGTAATTGAGCTGTTAGAGAAAGACAGAGACTTAGATGTTAGGGGATCATATCCATCCCATATTGCTGGTGGGTAGTTAATATTATCAGATGATTGTTTGGAGACAGATGGGAAATATCCTGAGGGTGTGAATTTCCTTTAGAGTGGATTGAGAGGTAAAGCCTGGTAAGACAACTGCTGCTAATTGGTGCCATCCTCCTCAGCCTGGTAGGACGGAGCGCGCACCGACGTCTGCAGCGCTCAGATCAGAGGTACATTTATAGCAGAACGCGCGAAAGCTTTCACTGCTGCAGCGGTGCTGTACCGCATCAGGAATAAATAAAGTGTTTCAGTTCTGGAACTGTCAAATGAGCGCAGAAGAGGCTTTTAAACGTGGACTACAAAAGCTTAACTATTCAGAAAACGGTTCTTTCGGAGAGGGAGAGGGTGAAACCATGCTAGTGAAGTTCCCAACCTCTCTGGTTACAACCCGCCAGGTCCGCAACCAGCACTGGAGTCTCATCATGGAGAGCGTGGTCCCGTCCGACAAAGGGAACTATACGTGCATAGTGGAAAACCAGTACGGATCCATCAATCACACGTACCACCTCGACGTTGTTGGTAAGTAAAACTGTCACGTGTAAGACGACGTTTTTTAATCAATGAGTTTCTCTATCAGAACTTTTAGAACTAAGCTGATACATTTCGCGTTAATTTTGAAGATGATTTCGCGGTAGTCTAAAGATAAGATTTCACTACATAACCAATTCCTACATAACTTGAAATATTCATCTGTCTCACTCGTGTCTGTAGGACTAATCTACCCATGACTTGCAAAAGTGTAATATCCGCATGTGCATGTGAGTTCTTGTTGCTGTGATACATGTACAAGCTTACTGTGACGAATAAATAATAAATACAGATGCAATTTTAACTGTTAGTATTACGGTTTGATTATTATCTGTACAATGGTACTAACACAAATTTTGATAACTGCAGTTATGGAAACTGTCAAGTGATCCTTTAGATTGCTGTTATTACAGCTGAAAAAATTTTTAAAAAAAAAAAAAAAAAAAAAAGAAAAGCTAGATATTGACTTTAGTGAATCTAGTGCAGATCTGTAGCTTCAGGAAAGCTGCTTTGCTTTCACAGCAGTATAACAGAGATCAGCTGCAGCCCATTGCGTGGGCTGTGAGGAGTCCCTGAAAAGTGGGTGGCAAAGATTGTAAAGAAATAGTTTTACTTGAGGACAAATTCTAAAACGCTGTCTGAATTCTTAGTAGTAGCAAGGCTGTGATTCGGCAGGACTGTTAAGCACTTGCTTAGTAATATTAATTTAATAATACCAAAATCCTGTTGACTTTAATAAGGCTTACACATATTTAAGTACTTAGCTAAATTAGGGCTTGAAATCTCAGGAACCAATTCCATCCTCCCTTACTCTGGATGATTAGTCTGGATGGGTGTGAGCAGTTTTATTGACTCCAGAGGCATTGCTGTCCAAAAGTAATCAGTTTGGCTGTTATAACAGGACCTGCTGGCAGTACATTTGGGGGTCTGAGCTGCAGTTTCTGAAGTATGTCTTGAGTGGACTTTGCTCTCTCCAGGCTTGTGGGATGCATCACAAGCTCTGTGAATAAAACTTTTAATCAATCCGTATTGAAAGCAAAAATGAATTTGATTATTGCAAGCCATTTTTGGCTGGTCACTGACAGCCCAACTTATCTTCTATGGAGAATCTTACTCTGAGTTTAGGTTTATATGGCTGAAACAGTGACAAAATTTTCATTTCCCTATTTCTTGATTGGTTTTTACAGGAATAACAATGCATATATTGCATTGTTTTGGATGCTCTTTTAAAGTAGTGTTTTATTTTGTCTGGGACCATTAAATCTGTGGAAACCCCCAAATCCAAAAGAAAACAAGTGCCAGCTTCTCAGCAGCAAGAAATAAAAGCATTCCCCGTGAAAACGCCAGTGAGAGCTAGGCTTTGAGGAGCAGAAGAAAAAGATAGTTTTCTGACGGGGATGCCGTCAGACCGCAGCCCTACCACCAGCCCCAATAGGTTTAAGTCTTCAAAGCCGGTCTGTGAACCCCTCAGCTCACCTGTACTTGGTTTTAGGGAGTTAATACTGCAAGCAGTGAGGGTTTTCATAGCCTTGGCGATACTTCGTCATCCTTGGTCAAGCGAGCTGTGGGTATTGTTGAGGTGAACCGAGCGACTGGCAAAGCCATTTTTGTTTGGACACTTGTTTACACAAAGGTTATGGAGGGTGCAGCAGCAACGGCTGCCGGAGATGGTAGTAAATTGTGTTCTGCATGCCTCTGTCCTCTGCTGACCACCTTGCTGGAGAGCGGGGGCTGCTCCCTCCCGGGGTTGAGGCTTGATTTACAGAGCCTGGCCCAGGAAGAATGTAAGGAGATGATGAATTGTGGGATTTTTGGAGGTGTTTTGTTTTTTTTTGCTTTAGGGAGCCTAGCTTGACTCAACTTTGGTTTTGCTTAAAACTGTTTTTTAGTAGGCTACGTGGGAGGAAAAAGCCAGTTTTGCAATATTGGGAGTTTTTCCTTGCTGAAAGAAAACTCGTTAAAAATTCCCCTTCCCTTCTCTGTCCCTTGCTCTTTTTCCTCATTACCACCCCAGTCTGAATCTGGCATGTTTCATGTTGACTGTACATTTCTTCACCCTTTTTTTTTCTAGCAAATGTGTTCATGGATGATGCGGTCACTTGAGCAAATGTTTGTCAGAAGCCCTTTCTTCACCTTCTCTTCCCCTTTGAGCCTTTTGAATATCTTACATTGAGGAATATTATGCAGAAGTTTATTTTTCCTGGCAGTAAATTATAGTGACCCTCATGAATGAATGGAATGGTAATAAGGATTACGTCATTTATTTAAATGTCTATTCCTTTCCTATAGAGAGGCAGAAAAGTAAATAATGAGGTTTTTCGAAAGTGACTAGTGATTTGGGGTGCTGGGTAGCCAGCTGATGGCACCCAAAAGTGCCCTGATTTTCCCTGAGCAAATATTCAGTATTTTGTGATGCTCAGGTCCTGTGAGATAGGAAACCAGAAGTCCAAAAGTGACTTTTGCAAGTCATGACCTGCATTTTGGAGTTCTGCGTACTTACTCATTTTAATTCCTTTTTGCACTGAATTCGATGAGTTAAAGGGTGTAATTGTTAGTTTACTTTGAAAACATATGTACAGGAATGTGCACCCTAAGATACCTCTCTTGAATTTACGGTGAATCTTTCAAGAGATACTGCACTGGGACTTTAACCTAAAAGGGGATTGATGTTGGAGAGCTCAGCCATTTCTGTGTTGCCGAAAGCTTGTAGTAATTGTGGAGGTTGGGCATAAAATTGCTGAAGCAGTAAATTAAGACTGGCCAGAAGGGGAAACTCTGACAGTTTTTCTAGTTCAGAGAGTTCTACAGAAGTTAATTTTGTGCCCCTTTTTTTTTTCTTTTTCTGTTTCTGTTCTCGTATGAATTTTCAGTTCCCACGGGGTTGTGGAGAGTTATGGATGTTTGTTTAGAGGCAGTTGCGTATGTAGACTACATCTTACAAACTTCAGATCGTAATTTTAGGTCAAGTTGTGTGTGGAAAACTGTCAGTTGAAAGCCTCTGAAATTGCTTTTCCTATATGGTTTAACTGGTTCCAGAGTTGATTAAGTGTAAGTAATAGCAAATGGCATTAAACATGGTAAGGTATTACACTAACGTGAGCATCTGACTATATGGTGTAATGTAGAGAACCCTCTGATTATGTCACAGATTTGGGAGGTATCCCAGCAAAAATCGTGCCAAATAATGACACAATGCTAGTTAGGAATATCCAGTATTACTTGATGCCAATAACTTTCCAAACCTTGAACTCTTTTGACAATTAAAAGCCTGGAGCCAACAGGTCTGAGTAGTTTTCAGTCAGAATGTAGGTGTGAAGTATGCTCGTTTTTACCTTGTAATTACTTGCAAGAACCCTCTTAAAATAGTCAACTCAGCTCAGATGGTCTCATTCAAATTTACAAACCTGGCAAAACTGTCGCACTGAATTTTTTACAGTGGGAGTAGAAAATACTGAAGAAAAAAGCAGCAAGTTGTTGGCAGCCTCTCTGTATTGCACAGGATACTTGTGCACATGGACAGCGTTAGTGGGGAATTGTCCAGTCGAGTTGGCCAGCATATTCTGTGTTGGCCAAAGTTGTTCTTTAAATGTTCGGGATACCCCAATTGACTGCCTTTTCCTCTCTCCTCCTCCTCTATTTCAAAACAGGGGCTTAAGTAGGCTCTATGCCTGGCTTTGCTCAGGGATACAAATGTGTTAGATTGCAGTAGAGGCAAATGGTGGCGATACAAAACTCCGTTAGGGTCCTGTGAAAGGGAGACGAGTCAATTTTAGCTCTTTAGTGGAGTACTACCCAAAGGCTTCAATTAATATCGGAATCTTATTGTCCAAGGCAGCGTGCCAGCGCACAGTAATTGCTTACAACCGAAACGTGGAGAGGCGGGGAGAAGGAAATGTCACTGTCCATTTCGTAGATGAAAAGCCGAGTGGTGGAGCGATGACATTTCTTGCCCTGGGTCACGCAGGAAGCTGGTGGCAGAGCCAAAAAGTGAAGCTGGTACTTGAATCCTAATCCAGTACCTTAATTAAAATAATGTTCTTTCCCTTTGTACAGTTTAGCCCATCAGCTGGTTTCTTTACATGCCGCTGAAAGTGAATTACTATTCTTTTGTATTTCACAGGAGGTAGAAACTCACATTTTTGTAGTACTCTTGCTAATAGACTAACACCGTTCTCATTAAACATATGTAAAGTCATGCGGTCTTAAGGGAGGACGATTGCAAACGATGTGGTTTTCACTTAAGAGTTGTATTGTAGTGAATCCGGGTTGTAGGAAGCAACGTGGGAATGCAGCCACTGAGACTTGTATATAATTAGATCATTCTTGGATTGCAATTATCGCTGGAGTACAATTTCGGCAGCGGCAGTTCTGTTTAAGCGTGGAAGTAACTAATTGAATTTATATTTTAATGGCAAAAAAAAAAAAAAGGTTAGTCTTGGAACACTCTGAGTGCAGGTAGCCATTTCTGTCCTATTTAATGTCATCATCCAGGGAAACAAAAGGTGGTTTGGTTTCAGATGAAGTTTGGCGCATTACTTCATTTACTGGGTTTTATAAGCAGCTGCCATAGCACGACATGTCTTCCAAAAATGTGTAAGACAACCCTGCTGTTTACTATAAAAATGAACATAACTTGTCACAAATATTTTTTTTTTAAATTCCTTTTGCAGCCAGTTTAGCTGTACTTCAACCAGTTTCTAATTTACCTAATAGCCGTGCCTTTGGTTCTCATTACTGAGTGAACTCCAGAGGTGGTAGAGTACCACGCAGTTGTCCCTTAACAGTAATTCCTATTTTCATGTGAAAACAGTATGAGAATAACTTCTCATCCAGGAAGCATTTTAAATGACTCTCAGCTTGAAGCTTGTGCCCCAGAAATCTCATATATGAGTGGTTTTACTGATGGGTGTGCAAAAAACCACTTTTATTCTGAACTCTTGGAGATTTAGAGGGCTTTAGGGTGAATTTTATTCTTGCTTTTTACGGCATGCTATTAAAAAAATCTACTTTTTGCTATTGATACTTCACTGTTTATATTTCCCTTAGTTAAGGCAGAAGAAAAAACTTTGCTTTTGTTTCTACTGAGTTTTATTTTTGGATTTTCATGTGTTTTCAGAGTCTCTAGCTGCGAACGTGGCATGGACACATGTATTTTTTTTTTTAAGACCTGTTTTCATTTTGTCATTCCCAAATTCATAAAAACATATGCATTGTTATTTGCTTTTTGCTAGGGTTTGCTGTGTCAAAATGAAGTTTAGGATTAGTTTGACTTAACTGTAGTACGTTCCTTAATTTCCAAAGAATTATTTTTAGGATTCATGTTGCATATGAAAAAGGAACTGACACCAACTAAATACATGCCTTGGATGTTGCATCGCTAGTGTCTGGCAGGAATTAAATGTAGGTATTACAACCAAGCCTCAACTTGCATTTCTGGCAGATGTGCTTGTAGTTGTTGACTGGCTCTTTACATGGACAAGCTTTGGCTTGATGTCTTCACCCCAGTGCTTGCGGCGTGGGACATGATGAGACGGGCTGAAAGCACGAAGGAATCCAGGCTGATGCTTGCCCTTGGGTATTTGGTTAGGCCGAGAGGGAAGAAGATTTTATTTAATGTACTGATAAGCCCGAGTCTGGACTTTACACCTGGCACTAGGCTTTTGGCAAGGTGTGTGCACCTGAGAAGAAATTACACAAATTGTTTAGTGCTGGAGGCTGTGCAGTTCACTCATGAAAACAAAGACCACAGTGTGATGGTTCAGCTCAGGGAAAATAGAAGCTTATGGTTTTTTTTCCCCCTGCTTTCTTAATAAGGTAAAAATATTCCAACCCCCTATTTTTATAGCGTTAAAGCTTCTGATTTCATTGGAGTAGTCTGGCTAAATTACATTTTATGGACAAATACTAGTGTCATTACTTCATGGGCTGGGTGAACAGTGAATTTGTCATGTTTGGAATGCTTCCTGCAGAGTCTGCTGGGGGAGGACTGGTCTCCCTGTCCCACTTTCTGTCTTATTACAGCCCCAAGGCAGGTATTTCTCTTTCTTTTGATGAATGATGAGCAGGATATTGTTTCAGCTCTGTTATTATCATTTTTAATCATGCCTTCTAATTCGTGCAGTATCCTACTCGTGGAAATGCAAGTAGGTATTTGCTGGAGTTGTCTGAAGATGCTAACGAGACTGTTGCCTTGTTAAATGTGCATTGGCATGTATTGAAAGCCACGTCTGTGCCTAATCGGAGGGGCTTTTTGACCTGGTCCAGTCTTTTCTCAACAATTTTGTTACTGAAAAAATTGGCAGTGTATTTGGCAGTAAATTGCTAAAGTTAACATCCTCTTAAAAAAAAGGTGGGGCAGGGGGCGGGGGGGAAGCTTGAATTATCACAAATGTAGAAAAATCGTAAATGAACTGCGATACAGACTGGATGAACAGACCATATTAAAGGCAAGCACAAGGTTATTAATCGTGACTGCCTTATTAATCAGGAGTTTGCACCTGCATTTCTTCACGTTGTCCCCAAGCGTGGGAGGAAACACAGAGGTGGGCCAACCCCATGGCTGCAGTGGGATAGCTGCCTGTGGTGGGTGAGATGATTCCTAACTGAGAGCACCACAGTGGCGGTTTTGAGGATTAAACTAGCGTTAAAAGACGTGTAGCAGAGGTGGAAGTGGATGGAGATGGCGCTCGGTAATAGACTGGAGTGGTAGGCATTGGGGGTTGTGCATGATTGTGTTTAGCTGCGGCTGGGGTTGATGGCACTGGGAAGGATGCAAGAGTAAAAGGGTGTGGGGGGTCTTCCCAGAGGTTTGTAATGCAGGAGAGAAAAAACCTTGAGGGATGGGTACCGGGGCAAGACAGGTAAGCGGTAAGAGATCTGGCAGTACCAAAGTGTGGACAAATCAGTAAAAATGAAATTCCGTGGCTATTAGAGAAAAGGTTGCACGTACAACCTTCAAGTTGGTGTCCTCTGCAAACCACTGTGTGACTTGAAATCCAGAGCTGGCTGTATTTTGCAGGTTTTCAGGATTTTCAGTCATTAGGTCATCTTTGGATTACTACTGTTCCCATGGTGCAGCTTCAACAGCAGTTGTTCCATTTCAACATAAAAATAAAGTGAAATCTAATTTAATTAGCAAATCATAGTTTTTTAAGCACTTTTGAATATTGAACTGCTCTGTAAATATAAAATATTAAGATTATTTTTTCAGGTTGCTCTTTAAGAGATTGGGTGAATATGTTGACATTTTTGACTGTTCATGAAAGAAAAACATTGATGCTGTCAGAACTTGAGCTGAGTGAAGAACTCAGTGTGACAGTGTATTAGCTGGAATAAAGTTAGTCTTTACCATTTTTTACAAGATCCTTGTGGAAGTCTGCATTTATATATACTCTTAGGGATTTTTTAATCACCTTCACGAATTAGGTGATCAGAATACTTGCTTTCAAGTTGTATTCTGCTTTTACAAGTGAATATGCGTGTGTTGATTAGTGTTTATATCTGCAGCATCATTTCTGCTATTAGATTGGATTATATACATTACTGAGCAACACAATTTCATTTCAGCAGTTGGTTTTAAATGTGCCTTTCCTTTGATACCTGTGCTAATGCACTGTCTAGAGTGTTGGTGAAAACCTCCCACGTCTACATTTGAAGGACTATTCCAACAAGTGACTTCCCCACACGCAGATGCACGCTCTTCAGTGAAATTTTCTCAGAAAACAGTTCTGTCACCTACTGCCAAGCCAGAGGCTGGTGATGGTGCTCCCTGGGCTCGGGGTACAGCGTGTAAATCTGCCGATGAAAAGGCGCAGTGAGGAGTGGTGTGCCAGAGGGGTTTGTAAGGGCATCTCTCCCGTTCACTATAAACAACTGATAAATGCTCAGATGCGAGGAGGTAGCTGTGCTGATTTTGTATGTGTCTGGCTTTGTAGGAAGCCGTTCAAAGTGTGTGCTGAAAGGCAGGAAAATGTGGATGCAGAAGAGAAGTCAAGAACTTTAGAATATAAAGAGAAAAACTTTCTTGTTTGGGAGCACAAGTTTGCATCCAAGCATGACCAGCCTGAGTGCTTGCTATGAAAGCCGTTGCATCTTGTCTTGCAAACTTTACATAAATTACTTGAAAAATAATGGCAAATGTGTATAATCAGGGTCTTTCCAAGAGCAGTCTTCTTCAGCATCTGGTCCAACATTTAGAACAGCTTAAGGATTCTGTGCTGCAGAAATGAGTGCGATCCTGTTGGAGGGACATCTTCCCTCCTGACGTGGGATCACATGGTGGCAAACTTCATCATCAGGGGAGGGAAGCCCGAAGGCTGAGTGAGGTCCAACATAGACGTGTCTTGAGGCTGAGCCAGGGTGGTCTAGCATAGAGCATTGAAACTCTGGGAGCTGGAGCTTCTCTCCTGCCCTGAGAACCTGTGCATAGGTACGGTCAGTCATCCATGCCTAGCAGGGGAGGCAGAATACCACTGTCCTTCCAATAATTTCACACCTGCATTCCTCAATAGAGCAAGTGTGCTATGTAAGAAAATGGGGAGAAGTGTAGAAATATAAGAGGGCTTTTAAAGGTTTACATAATCTTTTTCCATTTTACTTTAAAGGCAGAGCTGTTTTCAGGAAAGGAAATTTGGAGGATGAAAAAATACGCAGTCAGGTCACAATAACAGCAGCAATAAGTAGTCCCACTGTGCGCTTTATGGCATCGTTGGGCGCACTGGTGGGTTAAACCCACTGCAGCTGGGGGAGGACATCATCCCTGTGGGAGAGATGCTTTTTGCCAGGCATACGGTAAACCTTTGGCAGATCCTACTGGAGAGCCCAGTCCAACGGTGTTGGACCCCAGCATGATCTCTGGTTATTATAAAGCAGCCGAGCGCTGGGAGCTGTGCACAGTACAAAGGATGATACCTCTGTATGTAAAAATTAATGCAGTCTCTGGAAACAGCCAGAACAATAAAAATTTCTCAATTGTCTGTGAGAAGTCACAAGTTGTTTTTCATGTACTCTTGTAGCCTCTTTCTTTTAGGACACTCTGAAAAGAATTTAAATGAAAATTTCAGTTCCTCATTGTTTTCCCATGGTTTTTTCAAACCAAAATAAGGCCTCTCCCCTCTTTGTTCAGACACGTATGAAGCTTTTGCTTATGCATGCACTGTGTGAGGAATGCTGCAAGTGAGCTCCAAGATTAGTGTCGTACAACTCTTGCTGCTGTGACTTTTTCTGCTCCATGGGGCTGATGAAACCCACGTTGTCTCAGCCTGGCAACAGGGCTTTGCTTGAAGGACAAACTGGTCTTAAAGTCCTGTGGTAATTTCACTATTAAAACAAGAGCACGTTCACGTTACCTGCTTTAGCCCTGAGCTTGCTGGATGTTCCCATCTCTTAACCCTCTGATATACGTGTTATTTGAAAGGATAGATTTTTAACTAGTTCTGATTGTGATTCCCCCCCCAGCTGTGTTCACTGACATCAATGGGCTTTGTATCAAGCCAAATAAGTCAATCTTGCTTGCTTTCTTTTCCCCGGCTTGCTGCCATATGAGAAAGGGGTGTGCAGATGAACTTGGGCTGTAAAGGTGTTATGCGAAGATGATTTTTAGCTAAAATGCACATAGGACAGCAAGCTGAAGCGATGCTGTAGAGCTGTCCAAAGAGACAGATGGGATAACGTCAGTGGGAGCTTTGCCTGCTGGAGAAACTGTGCCATTACTTCAAATCAGAGGTGAAGGGGGTGATGCCAAGGGCAAAGACTTGGAATACACCTGATTAGTTTCTGCAGAGATTTAAAAAAGGTACTGCCTTTTGCTTAACTGACCTTGGTAAGTAGAAGGGCTTAGGTGGCACAAGGAAGTTGGATGGAGCAGCAAAGGCTTTGCTGTGGGTAGGAGGCTGTCTGCTTCTGGTATCTGTGACAAAACTTTAATCTTTGGAACTAAAATTCTTTAATAGTCGGTGTTAAAATGTTTAATTTTATGAGAAAGTATTCAGTGACAGCAGGGAATATATGGAGTCTGGTTCCCTGCTGTCTCACTTTATGCTGATTGCTGATACTGGTCCACAAACCAAAGCAGAGACAGACGTTTGGACCTAGTAGTTAGCAATGATGAAGTGTGGGACACACCAGCAGAAAGAAGTGCCTCAGGTTTATATAAAAGGCTTCTAAATTTGAGGACAGAGGGAGTTTAGAAAGTGGTTGTGGAGGTTAGCCCCTCACTGCCCTCTTTGGGTAACATTGGGCCAATAGGAAATGCTATACATGGAGACTCCTGCTGTACAGGAATGTTGAATAGTATGAGCATCTGTTGGCTGATGCCTACTGATAAAAGATGCCAAAATTTGTAAGGCATGATTTCATCAGCACTGGTAATGCTGTTCTGATCCATAAGCTATTCTGCCTGAAAGGCTCCTGTTCTTTATCAAGTGGTCTTGCCAGGGATGGTCTTTATCTCTTAGTGTTTAATGACAGTCATCTGTTATTCCTTGTAGCCTTAAAACATCTTCTGATTGTGCAGAGTTTGGGAGGAGAGCATTGTCCCTAACATGCAATGAATGCTACCTTGGCATGTATAAATTATCTAGGAAGCGATGATTTGAGGGGTATGAATGTATGTACATATAAATGGAACATGACAGTTCAGCAGTTCTTCTGAATTGGCTATAAACAACACGTAGTGCTTCATATTATGTGGAAAGGAAACCAAACTGACGTGCAGCTGGTAGAAGCTGCTCAGCTCCTGGCTCACATTTATGTAGTATATGACATTAATTAGTAGAGGCGTTTTGCCTACACCTGCTCGGTTGTTTCTGATCTTTTGAAAGAGCCACCAGCACGCAACCTTACTCCTCCACATCATGGAGCAAATAGTGGAGTTAGCAGTGTTTTCCTTCCAGCATTTCATAGAGCACAGGCCCCCGTAAGCAATTGCTTATTGCTGGAGAAAGGAAGCGAAGGTTTGGCTTGGCCCGTGTGTAGAAAGCTACCTTGAAGGAGGAAATTCCTGTGGGGACTCTGACATCTGTTTGGTTAGACCCCTCCTACACCACTCCACCTAGGGGTATGGAGAGCAAGTGTAGTTTCAAATCGGGTCCTTTGTATGAACTTGGATAATGCTGGATTTATAGGGAAGTCTGGGTTGCAATTCCTCATGCCTTGGCTGCTCCTGGAACTCTCCTCAAAAGAGCTCTCTAATTCAGAGCGCAATAATTAATCCAGCCTCTGACTGCTTGTGAACTGAGGCCAGATTTGCAGCTCAGGTAGGGTGGGATCTTTCATGAAGGGCAGTGGTCCTTGTGTCTCTCCTTCCAAGCTGCTTCCTTTGCTGTCAGCTAGAGCAGGATAGAAACTTGAAAGGTCTTCACTCACGGAATGGTGAGGGATTGATAAACATTTAATCTTTCTTTTAACGGTTGATATTTAGCCCAAATAGGTGGTGATCAGAGACTGGTACCCTGTGGTTGGCCCGGTGGCTTGAGTAAATGCCTTCATCCAGTTGGTAGGTATCCACACCACCAAAGAACATCATCAGAGCCAGCCATAACAGTATGTATGTGTACAGTCTCAACAGGGATGCCAAAAATTGAGCATAGAGACAGTGGCTGGCACAGGTAGAGTCGTTCCCTCAAACTGTGGCTGAAATGGCCGTTAGTGACACTTCTGAGAAGAGATGATTATTTCAGCTTTGAGGTGGCACAGGGTGCACTGGCCCTGTGGGAAGCTGGAGCTATACCTGAGAAGTTTCGCTTTCCTGTCAACTCCAGGCAGCGGTTAAGTCACCTGAGAAGTTAGTATATAACCGCATTTTCTGTTGGAGCGCTTTTGGTAATTGCATAGGTACAGTTTGGAAGAGGGCACGAGCAGGGGGCTCTGGGTGTCTTGGAGATGGGTGACGCCACTGGCTTCCTACTCCACAAGACTTGTCCACGGTTCAGTTGGTGGCGTGAGGGACGTGTTGGGCAGATGTGCATCTGCCTGTAAAGTACCTGCTGAGGAAATCCCCAAACGTGACACGTTGTTGGATAGGAGAGGACACACGGAGTTAATTCCGGGACAGAGCCATGTAGCAACACATTCCTCTCTCAGCAGTGCTGCTCCCTGAGCTTGGTGGCCTTCAGGGACCTCTTGTGTTAGGTCATGGCTCAGTGGAAATGGTGGTAGAGTGCTGAGTACTGAGTGAAGATGAAACACAGGGGAGAAATACTTCAGTCCAAGTATATGATGAAAAGGCTGTGATTGCTGTTTTTTTTTATTTTAAAAAAAAAGGCTGAAGAGTCAATCTTACACGTTTGAGATGCTAAGCCAAGGCAAGAGGCTGTGATTACAGTCTGGCCTAAAACACTGTAGGATGCTTTTGAGACCCATAATTTACATGATAATTCACATTTTCCAAAGCAACAGATGTTGCACGATCGGAAGGAAGGTGTTTGGGAATGGGCAGTGTTTTCATCAAACAGGGTCCAGACTGCTCGGGAAGAATTCCCGAGCTCGAAGTCAGGCAAATTAAGCAACTAGAGCTGAACGTGCTGTGTGGACCAGGGCGAGTGAAGAGCGCATGGCAGGTCTGTGTTTTCAGTTAAGCAGAGACACAGCTGGAACAGCTTCATTTTTTATTTGGCGATGACTGAATACACAGAACCTGTAGTAGAGGCTATCGATCCAGAATGGTTACTGATGCATCATTTGAGGGAGTCCACTGTAGCTTCACAAGGCAGCTGTCCAGAGGACTCCTTAGGAGTCAGCAAGATTTCAACTGGTATTAAAGACTCTGATAAACGTGACTTGTCTAATTAAAAAATGTGGAAAAGAATTGGATAACTTTTTAGTTCCCCACCCCCTCTCGATCGAGGATCTCTCTGTTGTCCCCAGAACTCGTGTTTGGTCTTGCATTAGCTATTCAGCTTTTATTTTCCTAGGCTGCACTTGAATCACACATTTGCAAGGAGAGGAAACAAGCACATTCAAAAGGAGAAAATAAGAGTAGTTTTCATTTTTTTTTTTTTTTTTTAAATGAATCAAATGCCTTATCCAAAGCCCATTGAATTCCATGTGAGTTTTTCCCCTGACTTCAATGGGCTTTGGTTCTGGCTTTTAGCTCCCATGAAAGGTCCTGAACTGTCTGTGCTAGGGTGACAAGGAGGCTCGGATAGACAATTACCAGAGCTCTTCTCAGCCCCTGGCACAGCCAGGTTGCTAAGGAGACTTGGCCTTGGGATGGGCCCCATCGCTCACCCCTTCCGGGCTTATTGTCTCCTCTCCCTGACAAGGCACTCCAGTAGCGGCAGAGCCACTCTTTCAGTCACAATACGCTCTACTTTGGCCTCTGGCAACAACAAATCCTACCCTACATCTTCCCTCTGCTGGCATGCTTGGCGAGCAGCCTCTCTTCCCGCAGTTTTTCCATCCCTGTGCCTCCCATACTAGGACCGGAGTGGTGGGATCGCATCTTCTGGGCTTGGTTGGCTGTGAAACTTGGGTTTTGGCCCCTGTCACCCACCTCTGTACCCCAGCATCTTCATTTTATATGTTTGCATCATGACTCCCCTGTGTCTCTCCTCTCCGATTTCCCTCTGTGTTGGCTGCACGTGGTCAGCAAAAAAAAACATAAAAAAATGGAGGAGATAAAACTAAGGATGGGAGAGATATGAGACCCTTCTGTAGGAAACAGCTGTCCAAGGACTTAAACTTCTTAAAGAGCCAATTCTCGGGACTCCTTATGAAGTGTGCAGGCTCCAGTAATCATTTCCAGGATAGTTCTTCCAGTCACTTCTCTGTCCATCATCTGTGGCAGGGTGGGCTCCCACCCATCTCCAGGTGTCCTGCAGGGCTGGGAGCTTCCTGGGCAGCTCCTTCATTGTGCCAGCTTTTTGGAAACTTGGAATTTTCCAGCTTTCCTGAGTTCTTTGCCATTTTCTCTCTTGGAGGAAGGTATTCTGAAGTTTTAACATTAACAGGCTAAATGACAATTTCTTCCAAGCCATTGGGCAGGTCTCTTTGTCAGTCGTCTTTCCGGATAGTGAGTCCGTTTGTCTATAGATAAGCAAGCAGAATTGTTCAAGCAATTCTAAGCAGAAATGCTGAAGCCCTGGGCACTTTTATGGTGGTATAAAATTTACATGCTTGTAGCCTTGAATATGATATTCCTCACTTGAGCAATCATTTTTGCTCTGCCTTTTGTAGATAATTGACTCCTCAAATGGGGATGATGTTGGTTTTGTATCTAAACTGGATGTTGGAGAAAGCAAGCTGGTGTCTGTCTCTTAAGGTGGGATCCAGCATCAAGCACGCCTTCTCTTTAAAAAGTGTTATAAAGTTAGACTTTGGGAAGAACTAGAGTAAAAATGAAATGTAACATATGGAGACTTATACATAATTACCAGTTTGGCTCAATTACTTTCAGATCAATATACAGAAAATATTTTTCAATTTTAAATTTTTTTAAACATCCATTACATTTCAGTCGAATGAGGGAGGTCTGTTTTAGAAAGCAGGGCATATATATCTATGAAAAACCTTGTAGATCTGTATGTAGTTCACTGCGTAACTAATACTTACGGTAATAAAATTAGTATCTCCTACTTTTTATGGTCCTTATGATGTAGTGTTTAGTATACTTAAAGATAGCTAATTTATGGGGTGATTTTCTATATTATAGCATATGTTTTTGACATGTTTTTGAAGCGTGTTAGCAGTGAGAGCGAAATGCTAACATTTCAGTGGTCAAATAGTGGAGATTTATTTCTGGGGCTTCTGATTCAATTCAATGAGCAAGGGGAATATTGAAATCAGTAGGGCTCCAGAGCTATGAGATTGGTTGCCAACTTGTTTTGCATGAAAATACTGTCTGTCTGAGTTAAATAACTAGAGATGTATATGGTCATTATAGTTTAGTGGTGACCCTGATTATAATTATTAGGTTACGTAAGGCTACAGTTTCACCAGCCTGTAAGATTTTCTTTTTAAAGGCAACTTTGACTCTTCTGCTAGTCTTTAGTGAAAAAACCCGCACCTTTTCCATCTAATATTAGTGTAGCCAGTTGTTTGAGTGATGATATCTGATTATAAATGTAAGGCTTGTATTTTAAACACGAAATAGTGATGTGAGATCTGTGAAAATGGTTTTGACAGTACCTGTGCTTAAGCAGAGCCCTTAGGTGTGTGGTGTTTGCAGAGAAATAGGAAGGACATCCTGAAATAACTATTTCCAAGAAATGATACTGTACAGAATTATACTTGGTTATTTGCAATTAGTGGAAGTTTCTCCATATATAGTTATTTTCCCCAATACTGAATGCATTTCTTGTGGTCCTTGGACTCCAGAATTGTCATGAAACGCTGCTGAATTTGCATCATGATGGTTATGTTCTTTTGTGCTGTTTGCCTGTGTGGGCATAGGAATACTCCCCTCCGCTGAAGTGGGGAGCTGACAAACACTAATCATTGCTCCATATGTTGGAGGGCAACTAAAATTTGTTTTTAACACATTTACCTATAAAAGAAGAAATCTCACAAATGTCTTACCTACGTATATGCACGCACTTTTTTTTTTTTAAGGAATTTGGGACCAAGAACGTAATAACTTTGCTTTTACTTCTTTGCTTTGCCTCCTCTTTTTTGTTTGAGGAAACCAAGGTTTGACAGTCATCAATAAAAGATTAAATCATTGATGGTTATCGGGATAAACTAAACACGTTTCGTGTGTTGATGCTGGCATAGTAGGAACTTTTCCAAGATGTTTCAGGCTTCATTCTCTGGTTTGTTTAAGGGCAGAGAATAAGGTCACAAAGGAAATCAAACCCTGATGTGGAGAAATGAAACATGAGGCCTACTGACTTCTAAAAAACATTTTAAATAACATTCTCTAAGGTTTCATTTTATACTGAAGGCAGCTGTAATAAGTTTTGGAAGATGGTGTAAGGTTTCTATTAAAGAGAGATTTTTGCTTGCTGTTTTTGTACCCAAATGAAGGAGCGACAGAGATGGAATTAGAGCTTATTTAGTATAAGGTGAAAAACTAAAAGTTCTCTCCAGAACTGTAAAATAGTAATTCATATGTTCTACTGTAATTTACAAATTAAAAAATATTAAACCGTTCCTAGATCTTTGAAAATGACACAAGTAGCCGTGGAATAATTTAATAACTGCAACACAAATGCACTTTTGCCACAAGTAAAATAAAACTGGTGCTTTGTAGTGTGCTGCCAGCATAGCCTCAGTGAATAAATTCCCAGTAGATGTTTGCCGCATGCCAAGTATATTGGACTGTATAAAAGATCCCATTGTTCCTTGGGCATCATTATTTGCTATTATACTTGCAATGTTTGCTTGTGAAACAGTTTATTGGAAACTAGTATGTTTAAGAAGGAACACTTGATTTGAAATTCAGTTGATTTGGCTCGTAACGTCAAAGCTTTTACAGTGGGCAGCCTTTAAAAATAAATATCTAGGTCCGCTGTTTTTTGACTTCTCTTCGAAAGAATTCCTGGAGCAGGGGAGAACGGGCAGCTGGGGCTGGGCAATGGGCTTTTCACTTCTAATTCTTATGTTGAAAGTATATATAGGCCAGTATTAACTCTGTCCATTTCTTTTTATAAGCATGTAAAGTTTGCATGAAGAAGGTGGTGAGTTCCCAGCTAGGCTGGTGAATCTGCAGCTCGCTGAAGGTTTTCTGGGGAGGATGGTATCGCCCATCGTGCTCACTGGATAATAAGTAAAATTGGTAACCGGGGTTGCCAGTTTGAGGACTTTCTCTTATGTGGAGGTTGAATGAAAAGTGTTTGCGCTTTGCCCACTTGCCAGGAAAAAACCGGCTGTCGGTGGCCCTGGAGGCTGGGGAGCTGGGCTCGCGCCCTGCCCGTCGCCCAAACGATTTTAGCCGCTTTGAGATCAGGCTTAGCGAGGGCGGTGGAAAGCTGCCTCGCCGTCGCAGCTGAGGGCAAGGCTCCCCTCAATGCTTTGCCCAAAGGCTGTGTGTGTATCGCATCCACAAAATTGGGCTGGGAACGCTGGCTGTAGTGGCTCTCCGGATACCCAGATGATACAGGGCACACTCGGTATAGTCAGTGATGCAAGCCTCACCAAGAACATTTGATAAATGCTTAAGCAAGTCCAGAGATTAACACTCTGTTGGCTCACACTGAATACACTGCAGTTTTTCAGAGAACTCTGTATTTTCCTGTGTCCTGCTCAGAATAAGAAAGAACTGGTATTTCTGCTGCTGCGTCTGGGTAAAGTTACAGTGGGTAGTACTGGTCAGAGTGTTTTGAAAAGTCAGGCTGTCTGGTATGTGCATCCTGCATGAGCAGTTTCAGTGCTGAGGCTTCTGCTACTAGTTTCGAGAAATTCCCTTTGGTTTATTTTAATACATCAATCAGTTTTTTTCAAATTAATCAGTACTCTTTCTTCCCAATTTGTGGAGGCTTAGTCCAATTAGAATGCTTCAAAAACTCAGAGGTACTTATTAGAATAGCTAAACAAACCAAAAAAAGGTGTTTTACTTGGTTCTTGCTGACTTGAACTGTGAAAAATGCTTAAAGTTTTTAAGCGATGTTTCTCCCCTCCCCCCAAATAGCTATTCTTTATATTACAAGTGTAGTGCTCAAGTTGTCTCCTTTGAACTGCAGTTTTTGTTATACGTTTTGGCTGCAGTGTTATTTCGGAGGAGTCAGCCAACAGGCTTACAGGGCTTTTTGGCTCGAGTTCACTTACCATTTTCTTGGCAGCTCTGCTTATTTATGCATCTTTATTTCTCTCTCTCTCTCTCTTGCTCTCGGTCGTTCCTCCTCCCCACCGACCAGAGCGATCACCACACAGGCCCATCCTCCAAGCTGGCCTTCCAGCAAATGCCTCTGCAGTCGTTGGAGGTGACGTCGAGTTTGTCTGCAAAGTCTACAGTGATGCTCAACCTCATATTCAGTGGATAAAACATGTAGAGAAGAATGGCAGTAAATACGGACCAGATGGGCTGCCGTATCTTCAGGTTTTAAAGGTGAGGCTTTACAGATGCTGGTGATGGTGACGACTTCTTTAAAGCATTGAATTTATTTGATGTAAATCCAAGAATGATGAGATCTGAACTTCTTTTGAAAATGGAAGTGTTTATGTTACAAGTGAAATAATGAGTTAGATAAACATTAGGTTGTCTAAATGCTAATTGTGCGCTTAAAGATACTGTTTTGCTCTTTTTTTACTTCTGTGAAGTCCTTTATCTCTGAATGTTTCAGGCATGACTTTTNAAAACCCCAAACAACCCCCAAACCCTCAATGCTTTGACGCTGATACCTGTATGAAGTGGAAGGCATATTCTTATGGCGTGTTGGTGGTGGGACCGTAGACGGATCGGTGTCCGTTGTGGGCAGCAGTGACATTGTTCTCCTGTGTTATTGGTCTATTCTAGCATTCGGGGATAAATAGTTCCAATGCTGAAGTGCTGACACTGTACAATGTGACAGAGGCGGACGCTGGAGAATATATTTGTAAGGTCTCCAATTATATAGGGGAGGCCAACCAGTCTGCCTGGCTCTCTGTTCTGCCAAGTATACAAGGTAACAATGTTTTTTAAAGCAAGCTGGATGTAGAAGCTGGAAAAAATGGTGCTTTGGGAGACTGCAGGCAGCTTGTAGGATAACTCTTTGGCCTTGTGGTATATGTGTAATCCTCCTTCGGTGATGCAACTGGTATTACACCAGCAGCCATGGAAAAATTCCCACAATATTCTGTGTGTACCATAAGCACTGGTTTCTGACGCTGATCTTTATTCTCTCTTGTGTTTGGTGTCTTTGCTCCTGTGTGTTTATGTCCAGTTTCGTTGTTAATTCTGCATACTTTGCAGTTCACGTATAGGGTGCTCACTGAATAATGTCATTACGACCTAATTACTGTATATTTATATACATACATTTGTGTGTGTGTGTGTATATATATATATATGAAAAGTTCACATAAGTACTCACTGAAGCATAAGTCAGGTCAGTTTAGTCACTTATAACTTCCCATGTCACCTGTACCTGTGCAGGGTGGGAGGGTTTTCCAGTTGTTATTCACCTGTTATTAACTGGTTAATAACCCATCAATAACAGTAAAGACTGGCAACAATGCAACCACTAAATCTACTTTAAAATGGGCCAGTAAAAATGTGGTTTTTCCCTCATCATGTATTTCAGAGTAACATTTTTGAATAGAACAGAGACAAAAAGCAGCAAACAATAATTTCGCTAAATCTCCATCATAGAGAACTTGACATTGATGCCCTGCTGTGCCCACCTTGGGACAGCTGGAAANGGCCCATCCTCCAAGCTGGCCTTCCAGCAAATGCCTCTGCAGTCGTTGGAGGTGACGTCGAGTTTGTCTGCAAAGTCTACAGTGATGCTCAACCTCATATTCAGTGGATAAAACATGTAGAGAAGAATGGCAGTAAATACGGACCAGATGGGCTGCCGTATCTTCAGGTTTTAAAGGTGAGGCTTTACAGATGCTGGTGATGGTGACGACTTCTTTAAAGCATTGAATTTATTTGATGTAAATCCAAGAATGATGAGATCTGAACTTCTTTTGAAAATGGAAGTGTTTATGTTACAAGTGAAATAATGAGTTAGATAAACATTAGGTTGTCTAAATGCTAATTGTGCGCTTAAAGATACTGTTTTGCTCTTTTTTTACTTCTGTGAAGTCCTTTATCTCTGAATGTTTCAGGCATGACTTTTTCAGAAAAAAAAATTAAAAACTTTTTAAAGAACACCATTGACATTTATGGATGGGTAGAACGCATCCAAAACATACCCGGGACGATCTACGTCACTTCTTTCACGTTTCTTCAGCCTCTTTATTTCAAAGTAACGTGACACCTGCTGCCAAAAGCTTCTTGGCAGGATTGGGTTTTCTGGATGCTGAGCCTGCAGAGATGTCCATTTTTCGCCGGCCTATCGGTGGTATCATTCCTGTCGGCAGGCGTTTTGAGCAAGCCTGACCAAGGAAACTCCACAGTTTTCTGAGCTGGGTGGCATTGCCAAAACTCAGCGCGCTCGCAGGCAGGACAGCCAGCTCTATACCATCCCGTTCCACGCAGCCGGTGTACCAGCCCAGGTGCTTCCCCCCCACCCACCCCCATGCTGCTGGTTTCTANGTGTGTATATATATATATATGAAAAGTTCACATAAGTACTCACTGAAGCATAAGTCAGGTCAGTTTAGTCACTTATAACTTCCCATGTCACCTGTACCTGTGCAGGGTGGGAGGGTTTTCCAGTTGTTATTCACCTGTTATTAACTGGTTAATAACCCATCAATAACAGTAAAGACTGGCAACAATGCAACCACTAAATCTACTTTAAAATGGGCCAGTAAAAATGTGGTTTTTCCCTCATCATGTATTTCAGAGTAACATTTTTGAATAGAACAGAGACAAAAAGCAGCAAACAATAATTTCGCTAAATCTCCATCATAGAGACCTTGACATTGATGCCCTGCTGTGCCCACCTTGGGACAGCTGGAAAGTTCCAGGTCTAAGATTTACTCTATTTGTATGAGTTTGGATAATCACTGATACACTGATTGGTTTGGTGCATAATCCTTGTCAAGCCAGAGATTTAGCAAATCTGGAAGGAGTCCAAAAAAAAAAAAAAAAAAAAACCTACCAGAATTTTTTTCCAGTTTCTAAGATTTAGAAAAATATATTTTATTTTCACCTCTTGGTTCTTGAACCTTTGGGGTCCAGTTTTTCTCCACGTTTCTGAAAGCCACAAGTGGTCTGTTTTGAACAAGAGCTGACATACCTTCCACTGTGCTTCTAAGCCAGTCATCTAACATTACCAGACTTCAGATGAGAATGAGATTTGGCAACATGGAACAACATACAATATTTAAGTGTAGTGCAGTGGATGATGCAAGGACCATACACCGCTTAAGACAGCTACTAAGTTTTGTCTTTTGGAGCAGAATTCCTTTCCTTCCCCCCCCCCCCAATCCTTT